>CAJUYH010008662.1:0-15024 GCA_910591685.1 Galerucella tenella
ATATGACGATTCTCTCAACCAAATTTACACATTCCAGGTGGCACAAAAACAGAGACAGATAAAAGACAATATGAAATAAAAAGGAGTGCTGCCAATATTATTATGTATAGGAGAAAAAAGAATGAATGGATAAATAAACAATTTGAGCACATCGAACAAAACAGTACTAACCACAAAATAAAACAGTTCTACAAAAAAATAAAAATTCAATACGATAATCCAAGAGCTAAAACAAGAGGAGTAGTAAACGAAACCTGTCAAATAGAAAACGATCCACGAAAAATTGGTGACATCTGGAAGGATTATTATAAAACAGTATTGAGTGGAGATACAGAACCCCTCCTAGGAAACAACATGGCACCACAACAAATACTAGGAGAAACATACCCACTCAAAGAAGAAGTTAACGAAGTAATAAGAAAACTAAAAAATGACAAATCTCCTGGGGAAGATGATAGAAGGGGAAATGTTGAAATATGGTGGTCATAAATTATATCAACACTTTTATCTGTCAATTAAAGAAATATGGATTCAAAATAAAATGCCCCAGAAATGGAATACGGGAATAATCACACCTATTCATAAAAAAGGGGATAAAAAGCAATGTAAAAATTACCGAGCAATAACATTATTGGACTCCGCATATAAAATCCTGGCTTATCAACACAAGATCAAAAGTAGAAGCAGAATGTATTGGAGGACTATCAAAATGGATTCAGGCCTAGTAGATCAACTATAAAAGCCACATACGCTAGAACAAATATTTGAAAAAGCATGGGAACACAACGGGGAAGTTCATACAATGTTCATTGATTTTAAAAATGCTTTTGACTCTATTGACAGAAAATAATTGATAAAACGGTTAGAAAGACTAAATATTGATAAAAAACTAATAGAGCTGCTGAAAATAATAATGGCTAACAACAAAGCAAAAGTGCGATTCCAAGGAGTCACAACGAAGGAATTCCTCGTGAAGAAGGGATTCAAACAAGGAGACTCGATCTCCCCAACTTTATTCAATTTGGCATTGGAGAGTATCCTGAGAACAGCTAAACTAGAAAGTAAAAACATCATAACAGACCATATTCAAATCATAGCATATGCAGACGAATAAAATTAACCATAGTAGCAAATTCAAGACAAGAACTTATAAAAGCAATTGAAAATATAGGAGAACAGGCGAAACAACTTGGACTGGAAATCAACGCGAACAAAACAAAATATATGATAGTAGGTAAAAAAACCGAAAACACCGGAGGAAACTTGAAAACGCAATGGCATTCATTCAAAAATTTTAAAAAGGGAACAAGATCCAACTACTTAGGAGTGACGATGGGACAAACAGGAAAAGAGCCGGTGCAAGAAAGAATACTTAGTGGAAACCAAGATGACTGCAGAAATAGAAAACTTCTGAAAAGTAGAGTCATAAATTAAAACACCAAAATAAAAAATACAAAACACTAATAAGATCAGTGATCGCATATGGCTTAGAAACAACGGTAATAAACAAAAAAGAAGCAAAAGACTTAAAAATCATAGAAAGAAAGAAAGATTCTTAGAACGATAATGGGGCCAAACATAACAAGAACTGGGGAAAGGAAACTCAAAACTGAAAAAGAAATAGAAAGCGAGTTAAGCAATGAGACAATCGGGAAATATATAAACGCCTAAAATGGGCAGGACATAATATGAGACGAAAGCCTGGAGAAATGATAAGAAGAATAACACAATGGCCGAGAAGAAGGGGAAGACCCAAAAAAAGTTGAAAGAATCAGGTAGAAGAATTTACAAAAAGGATGGGAATCAAAGAGTGGATAGAGAAAATGCGGAAATAGAGCAGAATGGAAGAAAATAACTTCTGAAGCCAGGACACACAAGAAATTGTAACAATAAGGAGTGAAAAGGGAGTAATCCACCCTAATGGATGGATTTAAAAGCGCATCAGCGTTAGCCACAATCTATTAGATTCGAAGGCTTGATGATAATGACATGACTTTATAAATGTTCGAGCTGCAGCCCTTGCTGTATTTGACAGTAACCCAAACGGTGTACAAATTCTTGTTTAACCTTGTTTATTGTGTCTTGAGAAATATTGTTTGTTGCTGTCCGAATTCTCTCTTTCAATTCTTGAATATTTGCTGGTTTCGTTTGATTCACAACATTATTCAGATGGCACCACATAAAGCAATCCGAAGGATTGAAATCTGGAGACCTCGCTGGCCATTCAATAGGTCCACGTCTACCAATCCACCTGTTCGGAAAAATTTCATCTAGGTACCTTCTAACATCTACAGCATAATTTGGAGGTGCACTATCCTGTTGAAACCATAAACTTTCATCAAAACTTCCAGGATTACGTCTGCTGGGAAACAAATTTTACGTAAAGTAGGTACGAGATACCCCCTTAAAAACTCAAGGTACGTTGCTCCGTTATTACCTTTCGATAAAGTAGGGTTCGATGATTCGATTTCTTACAATTCTAGCACATACATTTGCCTTTTGCGGCTATTGTGTATGATGCTCACGCATCCAGTGGGGGTTTTCTTATGACCAGTAGCTACAATTCTGACGGTTAACCTCGCTATTTAACGTGAAAGTGGCCTCATCAGAAAAAATAATGTTATCCATATTTTTTTTTCGCAAAATTGGATTCTTCTATCGGAATCATCTTCGTTTAATTCCTTTACAAGTTTGATTTAAGAAGGATGCCATTTTTCAAACTTCAATAGTTTTTGTACCGTTGTTTTGCTAACACCGATCGCGACTAATTTCACGCACACAAGTGTGCGCATCTTCTTCAAAACTAAGCAAAACATCTAATGCTGTATCAGCATTTGCAGAGGGACGACCTGATTTGCGTGTATTTTCAACCGTACCAGTTTTCAATCTTACTGACTGTGGAACGCATTATAGGTCTTTCTGGATATTTATCATTAAATGAATTGCACACTTCCATCTGTGTTCGCGATCTGTCTCCATACCCAATCATCATAAGAATTTCAATTTTTTTTACACTCAACTCCATTTCTACGTCAAGCTAAATCTAAGCAATACTTAAAACATTCACGAACACCAAAAATATTATAGTTCTAAACCGTCACTGAACATCAATATATTACTAAGCAAATCATGACATTTCACAAAAAACTAGACGACTATGTTTTTTTTTAATTGATAAGAAATAATTTCTTTCATATTCTGTCTGCTAGACCACAAGTACAAATATGTTTGGAAATAGCTCATTTTTATTATACTAAAAATGTAACAAACTACAGCGTGTTACCTACGTACAAACCAATTGTCGCTAGACAATAAGTATTTTTGATAATATTGTTAATTTAACTAATAAAGAATATTGCGCGTTACTTTATGAGCACACACAAAACTATTGTGTTTTTGTCCACCCTGTACCAATTGGAATCAACGTGTGATACATTTCAGCCCAACTAGAGTAATCCGAAAATTGAGACAAAATGGGGGTGTTCCATTTAAAAAAAATGATGGTAACGTCATTACTCGAAAGTAATTCACCCTGTACATTAGATGATTATTTTAAAAAACGGCAAATTGAAATCAAACATTGACATGTTCCAGGATTATTTCTTGGAATGGTCTGTTTGGCTACAAATGAATTTGTTCCATACTTTACGGACACAATGTATAATAATGTGCAGGATAGCAAGCATGACCGAATTTTGATAGGAGATAAGCAATAGAGTATAGTAATTTTTTATACAAAGTATAGTTTTGTTTTTGGACACGTAAATGTTGTTCAGTAACTTGTTACAAACATTTAAAACGATTTGTGATAAAAACTTCAAAAAGTGAAGCACAAATTTTCTACCGAAAATTCTAATATTGTTTGAGCAATTTTTTATTCCATTTTCGAGTCCTATGACGTCTCTTTTGCAAAGTATTCAAGCGAATTCTAAGCAAAAGGCACTTCCAGATGGTCCCCACAACCACTTTTAAAAACTCAAGCCGGAAGTAGGTACTGTCATAGTAGGTACCTCTGTTCAGACTTCATGGATTTCCTCGAATTTAGTGAGCGCGTGACAACAACGTATTCTTCGCGAGAGCCCCGAAAATTCATCGCCGCCAGCAGAGAGACGAGGATTCAAATTTGTAACCTCAAAAGAGGATCACGTAACAATTTGTATTACAGTCCACTATTAACCATTTATTAACTATTTACTATTTGTTCATCTTAATTTTAAGTGAAATAAAGTTATGTAAGTTAAACTAGTGAATCAGTTAATCCAAAATCCACGACCACGCAACATTTTGGTCCAATCGTTCCGGATGAAAAAATCAGAAAATCACGATATATACGAATCAAGACACGTATAGGATAATAAGGGTGAGCTCGTTCCATTTTCCTAAATTTTCATATTCCTACACATTCATACACGTTAACACATTTCATGTCAAATAATTGAAGTGGGTAACTCGAAAATTACAAATTTAACAATTAATTACATGTACTCGATTTATTGCATGTTCACGAAGGTACTGTGAAATATTCACATATTCAAAATTTATTTCAAATTATTAAGTAGTATTCGATTTACTTAATATATTGTCAATAAATTTACCACGAAAATATTTACTCGTACAAAAAATCAAAACTTTTAATAGTTAAGTACTCGACTATAACAAACTTAATTATTATTTATTTTAACACGAAAACGTAAAACATTTTGAAACACATTTTATTTTAAATAATTAAGTACTCGCTTTTAACAAACTTATTACTTCATTGTTGTTTTATATCAAATCGAATAGCGAAAAAGCTATTGATGAAGAATCATCGGAATTACTTCATATTCGCGAGGTGGTTTCTGCACGTTTAGAAAGATTCAGTCAGTATTTGGAGAGAACAGATGTAAACATTATTCAATTAGAAATTCGGTTGAAAAACATTGAAGACGACTTCGCGAAATTTGATCGTTGTCAGACACGATTGGAGTTTTTAGATCACGAGGAAACTCATCATAGAGATCACATAGAAGAAATGTTTTATAATGTTATCGGTAAAGGGAAAACTTATATAAAAAACGAGTCCGAAAAACGCGAAACCAAACCAACACCCGGTAACAGTGGTCAAAACATAAATCAAAGCGGCGCAGTTGCCAAGTTACCAGATATCGAACTACCGAAATTTTACGGATCTTATGATACTTGGTTAAGTTTTAAAGATATATTATTCAATTCAGTAGTAGATCGACGAACCGATCTTAATGACATTGACAAGTTTTTATACCTTAAATTATGTTGTAAGGGTGAGGCCCAAAAAATCATAGAATCGTTAGAGTCCACGGGAGATAATTATAAAATCGCGAGGGAATTACTAGAAAAAAGATATGATAACAAGCTCGTAATTATAAACTTTCACATAAATTGCTTTTTCTACTACCGTGTGTAAAGTACGTACTTTAGACACATTTTCGAGTGCGTAAAGAAAAAATTCCAATATGTATGTAGTTATAGATATCTAGTCTTATAAAAATATACGGAATATTAAACGGATATTAAATCTAAGTTTTTTTCATAAATTGGAGATAGAAACCTATAGAATTCGGTAAAGTAACCTAATAATTATTGTTAAATAATTATTGAGTACTGGAAATAATACGGTAAATCGGCATAAGTTGGCGGTGAGTGACTGACATTTCTTTATGAATTGAATCTGACATTTAAAATTTAAATTGAGATTTTCCGACTATACCTAGGGTGAGTAATTGTATTTTATATTTCAGAATTGAATATTTTTAGAAAACTATGATGTTATTTTAGATTATTATGAAAATAAAAATCGATTCCTCTGACGATCTCTCAGATTACTTGGCAAATACACCACCAAATATATTAGATGTGGCACAGAATGCTGCGAATGATTTACTGCCCCAGAAATCCATGAGTATTTACGAAAAAAATATATCTTATTAGAAATTAATAATAGCGTTAAAGATTCTTCTAAAGAAAAATTTAACTTACTTTACGCACTAGTGCGTAAAGTATGTTTCTTTACGCACTAGTGCGTAAAGAAAATTACTATTAAACTTTTGTATTTTAATTAAATATTCGCTAGTAGAAAAAATATTGTATGCAATTCGTGTGTAAAGACCTTTTTTTCGACTCATGTGATTCGTCAAAAAAAAGGCTACTTTACACACTAGTTACATAAATAACTATACTATTCAACCTTCCAGACGTAAATAAAGAATCGGCACAAGGATTGAGGAAACTTATTGACACTTTTAGTCAACATTTGAAAAACTTAGAAAAATTGAAATTACCAATCGAACATTGGGATGCATTATTAATACCGATTATTTTGAGAAAATTAGATGATAAAACGAAGCGAGAGCGGGAGCTTAAACAAAACGATAAAACATTACCAACACTAAAAGAATTAACCGACTTTTTAACAAAAAAATGTTCCACCTTAGAAGCAGTTCAAATGAATGATGTTAAACATAATAATCTTCAACATCATAAAGATAATTCGCGAACAAATTTTCAGAATCGAGAGCCTATCAGAAAAATTAATTGTCATGCTACTAATTACAATAATAATTATTTCAACTGTGTTATATGCAAAGGAAAACATTTCATTTATCAATGTCCTAAATTCATGAATTTATCATTGTCAGAAAAATACTCCGAAATTAATAAAAATAAACTATGCAGCAACTGTTTAAGACCCGGTCATGTAAAATCAGATTGCAGGTCAAGAGGTTGTAAAAATTGTAATTTAAAGCACAATACAGCCTTACATGCTGACAACTATAGAAATCAAAATCAAAATTCTCAAAATCAACAAACAGCGGATGTAGTCAGTAATAATAATAACGGCACCACAACATTGCTAACGAAAGAAAAACAATCTAGGCGATCTATGCGTTCAAACGAAATTCAAGCAAGCACATCTCATGTTACAAACGATACCGGCCGAGTTTCGGAAATACACACGCTTTGTAGCTTCAATGAAAATAAGCATACGAACACACAATATAATAATGATGAATCAGAGTTTTTCTGAGAAAAAACGTTATCGTACACGTGCTTAGCATCAAATCAAGTTTTACTGTCGACTGCGACAATTTTGATTCAAAATAAAAACAAAAAGTGGATAAAATGCACGGCTTTGCTAGACTCGGAAAGTCAACCAAATTTAATTAGTGCATCGTTGAGCGATAAATTAAATTTAAAACGTGAGAAAATAAACTTACCGTTAGGAGGTGTAAATCAAATCGAAACAAATATAACTTATAAAACAAATGCTAAAATAAAATCGAGAATTGAAAATTTTTAAAGAGAACTATCGTTTTTAATATTACCTCGAATCACAGATAAATTGCCATCAATAGAATTTGAAAAATCGCAAATTAAATGTCCAAAAAATATAATTTTGGCCGACGAAGAGTATAACGTTTCAAAAGAAATAGACTTGTTACTCGGAGCAGGAATTTTCTTTGAACTACTTAAAGGCCAAACAATAAAATTAGGAGTCGATTTACCCGTTTTTCAAGAAACCCATTTCGGATGGATTATAACCGGAAATTTATATTTGAAAAATTACGCGAACAATAAATTGGTATGCAACGTATCGACAAATACAAAAAATCAAAAATTACACGATTCCCTCACAAGGTTTTGGGAGTTAGAGGAAAGGCCTCAACAAAAATTGTTATCGAAAACAGATCAATATTGCGAAAATAATTCCAAAACTACAACTCGTAAAGACAAAACCGGAAAGTTTATCGTTACATATCCTTTTGTACAAAATTTCGAAAATAAGCTAGGCGATTCAAAAACATCTGCATTGAAACGATTTCTTAACTTGGAATCACGGCTACATAAAAATGTAGATATGAAATCACAGTATGTTAACTTTATGCACGAATACGAAACTCTTAATCATATGATTTTTAAATGTAATTTAGACGCGGACGATTCTGTAGATAATGAGTCATTTTTTCTACCGCACTCAGCTGTATTTAGGGATTTGTTAACAACTAAATGCAGGCATTGATTAAAAAATATTTTATTAAAAATATTAAATTTTTTAATCAATAATGCAGGGTAGTTTTCGACGCTAGTGCAAAAAGTAGCACAAACATATCTTTAAACGATTTACTCTGCACGGGACCGACAATACAACCAGACCTTTTTTCTCTTTTATTACGACTACGGTTTAAACAATTTGTTTTAATCGCGGATATTAAAATGATGTATAGGTGTATTTTAATTGAGCCAAGTGAAAGAAAATGTCAACAAATTTTGTGGCGAGACACAACGGACGAACCTATCAGAGTTTATGAGCTTAACACCGTAACTTATGGTACATCTTCGGCGCCATATCAAGCTACAAGGTGCTTGAAAGAATTAGCTATACAAAATCGTAATAAATATCCTAGGACTTCGGAAATAATTGAAAATAATTTTTATATGGACGACTTATTATTGAGCAAAACACATCTTTCACGAAATAACGAATATTCTTACTCAAGCGGGCTTCGAATTAAGAAAGTGGTCGTCAAACGACATATCAATTCTCGACTATATATTAAAAAACAGTAACAATAAAGATGACGATAATTTAGTTTTATATCACGACAAAGAATTCAAGGCTTTAGGTGTAGCTTGGGACGCGAGTTCAGATCTTCTAAAATATTCTATTAATATGAAATTTAACGAAACCAATATCACAAAACGAACAATATTATCAATGGTAGCGCAAATTTTTGATGATAGGACCAGTTGTCATGAAGGCAAAATTAATTATACAAAAATTATGGAGTTTAAAACTAAGTTGGGACGAAGAAGTTCCAAATGATGTAAAGGAAACATGGTTAAACTTCACGTCACAAATACACATTTTAAATAATATAAATATAGAAAGACATGTTTTGGAAAAAGATTCTCACGAAGTAGAAATTTATGGTTTCAGTGATAGCTCGGAAAAGGCTTATGGAGCATGCGTTTATTTATGTTCGACTAAACGTAACGGAGAACGAAGGCTAAAACTTTTGACCGCGAAATCAAAGGTAGCACCACTCAAAAAGGTAACTATTCCTCGCTTGGAATTATTAGCAGCTGTTTTATTAGCTGAACTAGTATATAAAATAAAAAATATTCTCAATATGGTTAGCTACAAAACAACATATTTTACTGATGCCTCGATAGTGTTGGCATGGCTTAGAATTGAACCTTCCCAATTAAAACCCTTCGTAAGTAATAGAGTATCAAAAATAATCGACCTTACTGACGTTTCGGAATGGAAACATATACAAAGCAAAGATAATCCCGCCGACATAATCTCGCGAGGCTTAAACCCGGAAGAATTAATAAAATGCGAAATGTGGTTTCACGGACCTAGTTTTTTAAAACGCGATTCTAGTATCGAAATAAACAACGATATTGTTGTAAACGTAGAAACATTGCCTGATGAATAGGCTTGTTGGTCGATTTAGTGGACTGTATTATTTTGATGATTGGACCTGGTTCTTCAAACAAAAGCTTCTCACGTGATCAATTGATTTATTCACATACAAAGAACATAAAACATATTTTACAGTAGAGCACCTTGACTCTGCGACTTACTTGGCGACAGTGCCCTCCTAACGGGCGCTACTCAAAATCGTTAGAAACACAGCGATGTTGCCGCGTTGTGCAATTTATCTTAAATCTAAATATATACAAAAAGGCATTAGGCCTAAACATTCCGGCCGCCTTGACAAGTGCAAAGGCACTTTCAATATAAAACAAAAGATAAAAAATGAAGTAACTATTACTGATCATTGTCTTGAATCGGTAATACGCAAATCTTGGAAACCGCACGTTTCACTATTTTGCCTTTTACACACACGCTCACAACACGAATCACCTTGTCGGGTCCAGGATGAAGTTGAAAAATTCTTCCCAGAGGCCATTGTAAAGGTGGTGAATTATCTTCCTTTATGATGACTAAAGCTCCAATTTTTAAAAGGTTTGGATAATTCCTTTGCCATTTTACTCTGGTTTGCAATTCGGTTACGTATTCTTTATGCCACCTTTTCCAAAAGTGTTGAATTAGGCGTTGCAGGAATTGGAATCTGTTGAGTCGATTGTCTGGTATACTTTCTAAATCATGTTCTGGAAGCGCTGCTAGTGACTTGCCAATAAGGAAATGACTTGGTGTCAAGGGAGTAGGATCGTCAGGATTGGAAGTCAAAGGTTAAATGACTATTACCTATTACTCGTTTCATATGAAATTTCATACTTTTCACACCTGCTTCCCAAATTGAGCCAAAATTAGGAGAACGACTAGGTATAAATTTCCACTGAATATTATCATCTGATAATGAATTTAAAATTTTACTCGAGTTTTCGACTAAAAATTCTGAGATTTCCTTTAAATAATTACTAGCTCCAACAAAGTTGAGCCCATTATCGGTAGTGATTGTAGAAGGTTTACCTCTTCTAGCAATAAAGCGCCGCAAAGCTGCCAAAAAACCTTCGGCGGTTAGATCAGGAACAATTTCCAAATGGATAGATTTTGTACTTAAGCAAATCATCAAGCAAACATATGTTTTTATCAATTTAGCACCTCGTGTTTTTCGGTCTTTTGCTAGAAAAGGTCCAGCGAAATCAATTCCTGTATTAAAGAACGGTATATATTGATTAACTCTTGTGCTTGGTAAATTGCCCATTATATAATTAGTTGGTGAGGGATTAACTTTGAAACATCGGACGCATTTTCTTACAATACCTTTACACAGATTGCGACCATTA
Organism: Galerucella tenella; assembly: GCA_910591685.1. Lineage (NCBI taxonomy): Eukaryota > Metazoa > Arthropoda > Insecta > Coleoptera > Chrysomelidae > Galerucella > Galerucella tenella. The sequence continues at coordinate 10,780 of CAJUYH010008662.1, forward strand.
ATAGGCCAAAATCGTTCGCGAATTGAACTTAATAATAAAGAAGGACCACAATGTAATAAACGTTTATGCTCCCTTTCGATAATTAATTTGGTTAAGGCATGATGCTGGGGTAAAATCATTGGGTGCTTTTTATCGTACTTGTAATTAGAAAGCTGAATTCTTCCACCTACTCTCAAAACGCGATTAGAATCAATGAAGGGATTTAAATTTAAAATTGAACTTGTTTGTTGTAGTGGCTTGTTATTGCTCAAATTTTTATAATCTTGCGGAAACAATTGTATTTGAACATTTCGAACCAAAGCAAATGTTGCATTATCTAGCTCTTGGCATGTAAGTTCTTCTGTTAAACGATCTTGTTTGGGTACTCTTGAACTAAAAATAAATCTTAGAAGATAAGCCGTAACTCTTTGAAGTTTTGAGTAGTCACTGAATCTTTGCATTAAATTGAAATCATCGACATTGACAACGTTAGATATCGTTACCTTACGCATTTCGAGTTCGCAATTATTTTGTAATTCATCAATACTGACTAAATTAGACTGCAGATTAACATTTAATAAAAAGGTGGGTCCCTTAAACCAAGGATCAAAATTTACAATTTTGTTGGAACACAAGCCTCTCGATAAATAGTCAGCTGGGTTCTCATTGGTTCTAACATGGTACCAATCACTTACATTGGTTAGTTCTTGAATTTCGCTAACGCGATTGGCTACAAAAGTTTTCCAACGGGATGGTGAAGCCTTTATCCACGATAGAAATGTATTGGTAACTTTAATCGATAGTGAATTATAAACCTTTTTATATAATCAGTGGTGCAACTCTTGTTTTTGAACAAAGCAAATGACACTCGTATTGATTAAACTCGTTTTTGCTTCTAATGTAAATGCAAGCACCGTAAGCATTTTCGGAGGCATCGGAAAAGCATACAATATCGATTTCTTGTTGACTGGTTGTTACAACACATCTTTTTATCTCGATCTTATTAAGTAATGGTAAACTCGATTTAAATTGTGTCCAAGCTAAATGAATGCAAATCACTAGGAATTGGTTCATCCCAATCTAGTTTTGCTTGCCACAAACCTTGTATTAAACATTTTGCAATAATTGTTACTGGACCTACTAATCCTAATGGATCGAATATTTGAGAAGTAATTGACAATATTGATCTTTTCGTTACTGGAGCATGCTTTAAATTGGAAATTGAATACTGAATTTGGTCCATAACAGGATTCCAAACCACTCCTAGAGTTTTGTTAGTTGAATGCTCACCTAGTTCAACCACGTTTGAATCTAAATTATCATTAAGCTTGAATTCCGAAATTAACTCAGGTTTGTTCGTGGCCCATTTACGTAATTGAAAACCCGCACTGTTTAAAATATGCAAAAGTTCCTTTTGTAATTGAATAAGATTATCTTTCGTAGCGGTACCCGTAATAAGATCATCAATATAAAAATCGTGTTTGATAACACTACTTGTAACAGGAAATGATTCCTCTGAATCCTTGCCCAATTGATATAAGCATCGCACCGCGAGAAAAGGGGCTGAAGTTGTCCCATACGTAACGGTGTTTAATCGAAAAATCTTAACATTATCTTCTGGATCTGACCTCCAGAAGATTCTTTGTAAATCACGCTGATCTGGATTAATTTCTACTTGTCGGTACATTTTAGATATGTCAGCTGTCAATACATAATTGTGAATTCTAAATCTTAACATAATAGCAAAAAGATCTGATTGAATTGTAGGACCGCAGTACTGTACATCATTTAATGATAAACCATTATCACATTTCATACTGGCATCAAAAACGACGCGTACCTTGGTTGTAGTCGATGAAGATTTTACTACCGCATGATGAGGTATAAAATAGCATAAGTAATTGATCTTTAGAATTTTCGTTCTTATCAATAATTTCTGACATATGGTTTAATGAAATATATTCTTGCATAAATTGTACATATTCTTTGCGTAACTCCGGTGATTTTAGGAGTCTCGTTTCTTGTCTATAAAAACGCTCTAGCGCTTGTTGCCTTGAATTACCTAAATCGACGTAGTTACTTTTTAGAGGTAGTGAAACTTGAAACCTACCATCTTTAAGTCTTGTATGCGTGTCAACAAAATGGTTTTCACAAAATTGTTCAGATTGTGACAAACTGGAAGGCTTGTTACATTCCTCTAGTTGCCAGAATTTGGTTAATTGATTATCTAATTGTTTGTTTGAAAGTTCGAAATTAAAAAATGATTTGGAATAATTGATTTGTTCTTTAGAAGTATTGCTAGTTCCAGCAGCCACCCATCCTAAAGCAGTTTTACTAAAAATTGGCATATTCGCACCTGACCGTATTTGTTTATTACGTGAAATATCCCAAAAAATATTCGCACCTAGCAAAAGATCAACAGAATTGCTTTTATAGAAAGTTGGATCAGCTAATGGAACCTGTGGTAAATTAAATTCGTTTATATCAAATGAAACTGATGGAAGTTTACCTGTAATCGTATCTAATACAAGACATGAGATATCTTTATTGTATTGATTATGACATGATTTTATATTGATATTGACGTAGTGTTTTATATTCGCGATTTTTTCACCCACGCCCATGACAGTAAAACTCGTAGAATTGACTGGTAATTTTAGTGTCTTTAGAAAATTTGACGTAATGAAATGACTTTGTGAACCACTGTCAAGTAATGCTCGACACTTTTGGCGAACACCCTGTATATCGCTTACTTCCACAACAGCTGTTGATAGAAGTACTTGAGCCGATGAGATACTCGTCGCCGTAACACTTGTATTTGCTATTTCACTAGCCTAGCTTGTTAAATGTACCAGAGTATTATGTTTTTTACCGCAAGTACGACAATTGGACGTCGTACAATTTGGTGATAGATGTCCAGGGCGGAAACAATTTAAGCATAGTTTAAGTTTTTTGATTTCCTCAATTCTTTGTTTGATTGAAAGTTTCAAAAATTCCTCACATTTATAAATTGTATGAGTATTTTTACAGAAATAACACGAAATAACACGAAATAACACGAAATATTAGTATTGAGAAATGAATGAGATTGTTTATTTTTTGTTGCATATCGTTGATTTTGTTTATCGTTATAAAAATAATTGTTATTGTTGATTTTACTTACTTCAAGCTTTTCAAGAATCTCGCATCGTAATTTTAAAAATTTGTTCAAGTCTGTCATATCTGGAATTGTATTGCGGGATTCAAAAGATTCCCACTCTCGGCCTGTAGTCGGATCAAATTTATTTGTTATTATATATATGATTAGAGTACCCCACTGATCAGTTGGTTCACCTAGTGAATTTAACGACCGCAAGTTTTTTGTTATGGTATCTAAGAGTGATCTTAATTGTACATGTGATTCTTTAGTTATGTTAGGTTGATCAAAAATTGCTTTTACATGGTTATGAATAATTAACCGTTTATTTTCAAATCTTTCCTCTAATAAATCCCATGCAATATTGTAATTGTTGTCGGTGACTTCGATTGACTCTATAACTTGAGCCGCATCACCCTGTATACAAGAACGTAAATAGTAAAACTTTTGTATACTTGATATTGAATTATTTGTATGAATTAAAGACCTGAACGCATCTCTAAATTCAAGCCATTGACCATATTGTCCCTTAAAATTAGGTAAATTTATCGTAGGTAATTTGACACTCTGCAGCACCCCACTGCTGGGAATTGGTAACGAATTACTACTTGATGTTGATGTTACATTTGAATGATTGAAATTAGTAATTACCTGATTTATTTTTGAAGTAATCTCGTAAAATGCCGTTTCGAATATTTCTACTTCGGTTGTATCGCTCTTATCGTCAAGATATTGAATCTCAGAATTGATCTCGTAAAACTCGTCTAAAGTATTGTTAAATCGTTCTAAACGGAGTTTCAATTGTGTAATAGTTTCATTGTTTAAATTGCTAAAATCTAGTGTATCGTAAAATGCTAGTAAACGCGATAATTTTCCCTTGATCATACCTCTCTTTGCCTTTGCTTTTTTGAGTTCTTCAGACATATTTTTTATATTGTTTTTATGGTTATTTATTGTAAATTGTAATAGTTCAAAAAGAAAGTATTAAATTGAATAGGAAAGACTTACGTGGACAAAGACAGGAGACGGCACTGTATTTTCTTGTTTTGGCGCGCAAACCGGCACAACTGTTGCTACTTGCTTGACCTTTGATTGTTTTCGTTATTCGGCTTCGAAGGTCCAAAATGAAT
>CAJUYH010008663.1:0-15022 GCA_910591685.1 Galerucella tenella
ATTTTTCGATTTTTTTGAGTTACCACGGTGTAGTTTTAAAACGACGACCTATCTAACTGAAACACTGCATGATTTTACCAACTGAAAGTGTACTGTTGAATTATGTATAATATGCTTATAATAGGTGATTGTTAATTTTACTGCTCAACTTGAAATAAATATAATAGGTGGTGGGCCCAGAGGTTTGATTGTCAAGTAATATTCTCTCAAAACAAACAATTTGTAGTAATCATAATCAGTACATAAATCAGTAAGTAATCATATAAAAAATAATTTCCTGAACCTGAATGTTTTAATGTCGAGGTTTTTTTCTACGTGTAACTACGAATTATATCGCCAATATTTGAAAAATTTGATTACTTTTCTCAGTGTATTTACTAAGTTACCTGTCAACGCCGGTCTCTCAAGGTCATATATTTTTGTTACCAAAACTTCAAAGAGATTGCGTCGGGCTTCGCTTCTTGTTAGCTGGTGTATTCTTTGGTTTGACAGTTCATTAACCATATTTCAGGAAACCGTGCTCCAAAAATAACCAGATTTTTAGCAACCACTACTTTTTGGTTACTTTCGGGACGGTAAACCGCAAACCAGTTACTTTCGGACCATAGCCTTAACTTAGTGACATAAGACATTGTTTGACTTTTGAATGTTTGTTTATTTCTGTTATTGGAATGCAGGGTAGGGGCATTTTCGGTAACTTGCTTCAGTAAGCTACAGTAATAAACAAAAATAGGGAGTGAGTGAACTTGAAAAATTTGAGTGAAATTATTACAATTAACCATTAACCATTCGTAATCTCAAAGCAACGCGCTGTTGCCATTTCTTTTACAGGAGCTTACTAAAGCGGGTTTCCAAAAAGGCTTTAGATGTTGAAGATCTGATCCCAGTCAACCACAGAATAAAGTGGTATAGTATTTAACCTTGATCTGTGGTTCACTGAGATCTTTCTTTTAATCACTGCTTTAAGCCGCGTCCACATTATGTCGAATGGTGTCGATCGACAATGCCCTCTGCCACACTGGATCGGCATTGGCGATCGACACCATTCGACATAATGTGGACGCGGCTTTACAATCCACTTCAAAATTATCATATTGGAAATAAGAAAAAGATTATTAATAGAGATGTATAGAAAAGAGAAACTGTATTGTCTTCCAGTGAAAGTTTATTACAGCGAATTTTATGATCTGAAATTGAGATTTTACAACTATTATTCAATGCAACTACAATTACCTTAGTTTTCCAAAATTCCGACAATGTTTCCGAAAAAAGGAACCCAGATATGACAATCAACATTAACGCTTGGCTTAGCAACCCGATCCTCGATTGGTGTAACTGAGATAAATTAATCTGCGTCCTCACAAGAGCTTCATCTTTCAAAGGTTCAGTTTCTAAAGAATTGCTGGCAAGTTGTAAAGGTTTTGCAACAAAACCTCCACGTACCTGTTGACAAATTAACATTATTATAATAAGAAAGAAGATTCCAAAAATAATTTGTTGTTTCTTTGAATAAGTTACATTTTGGATGCACAAGAATTTTGCATGAATGAACTATATTTGAGGTTTGGTACAAACAGGAATGAAGACAGTCACTAACAGCCAGTTTCCCAACCTCATATTTAAGAAGTTACGACAAAATTTGGGTTTCACAATATGTGGTCAAGGGTATAAGTGTAGATTAACTATTAAAGCATTCAACTGCAATCCAAACTATGGGTAACTGTGATAACCAAGGAAATCTAACATGTTGCTTTCGTTTATTTGGGCTTCAAGCACTTGTGCGATCCTCAAAACCACTTGTCATGTGCCAATGCCAATGAATTTCCAGTGTTGTTAAACGGACAGTTTTCAATTATAATGTTTTTGACAATATAATTTTGCATATTTAAACATTTTTAGTGAGGTTTAAATCGTAATCGACACAATCTTAACCTTTAAATAAACGTCAAACCGGTCAAACGTCAAATATTTAATGTCCGTGGCTTGAATCTCATACTTTTCGGTATGTGCTCAAGGGGCAAGGGGAAGGTAAGACTAGGCGTCACGCCCGGTAATGAACGAACGAAATTCAGTCACTACGAGCTGCTACTAGCAGCCAAAAGTGAATAATCGAAAACACATATAATGTTTGTCAACTGCATCAACTGTCAAATTTTAAAACTGTTTATTGTTATTTTTAATTACAAACAATTAGAAATAAGAACGATTACGACGTTAATGCCTATAGCAGCGACGATGCAGCCAGACGGCCAAAAGCTATCCGTCCAAGACGTGATTATTTCGAAGAATTCGACAAACACGATTTTTTCTGCAGATTTCGTTTGAAATCTAAAAAAAACTGTAAAACATAACCTCCAAAGGTCTTTTTTTTCCTTTCATTTGACATAGAGCACCATACTATTAATGGTTTTCATACCAACGCAACAAAAGTTGTTATGTGACCATTAGTTAAATAATGATTGTGGAAGAAGTTCCACTGGTAAGTGTCTCGGTTAAGGTTATTTAACCCTAAGAGTTTACCACCGTGTGATGCCTTTTGGCTGAAATGTTATTTATTAATTATTTAAATTATTATTATGGTATTATTATGAATAAAGACATAAATTCCCTTGAAGCTAATTTCTATAAAGCATGAATCGTTGACAAATATGAAAGAGAAAGGTCTCACGTAGGATGTCAAGTTCAGAGCGTGAAATAAACATAAACAGAATTGTTTTATATTTACAAAACGCTGAACTTGACTCGTCGTATAAATATGTTAACGAAAGTGTTTTAACATTCATTCTAATCAATTCTAATTCATTACTTAATTATTCTAAGATGTCCTAAAGACATTCAAAGTGTATTCTATTCATCGTAATCATTTTAATTAATATTCTAATTAGTACTAGTAATAAGTGGGTTAATGTATAATAGTAAAGTAAGGTAATAAAGAGAACATGACCCAGTGATTCCAGTAGTTGTTTTTATTCCTGTGAGATGACACACCAAGTGACCAGCAACACCACCTAGTCAGAGGCCCTTCCACACTTCTAATGCACCAAGTATCCATAGTAGGATACATACATTACAACCGATTGTGAAAGTGGCCGTAAGAAACACTGGAATAATTATATAAGGTACAGATATTCTGAATCGTTATCAGGCATTTGTTATAATATTGTCAAAAACCATATTTTTAACAAGTCCGTAGTCTGTATAAATCATATCCGTTTATAGTAGTAGTAGTAGTTACTTCTTCATTTACGCCAGAAGCCAAGCGGTAGAAAATTTGACCTAAATAATATTTCGGTTTTGTATAGACCATTCCAGAACATCTGACTTTTATCGGTCGGCCATATTGTACTGGGTCACCGATCAGTTGGAGTTAGGTTGTCAGACCGGCTTTGCAGACCAATGTGATATATATTTCATTTAAACAATAAAAATATTACAAACAACACATGGCGCAGTCAGTAAATTGTCTCTGAATAGAATTAGATAATAATGAAAATATTAGACCACGAAAAAAGCAATCAACAGGAGAGAGTTTTGTGATTCCAACGAAAGTCAAGAGCAACAGATTCAGATGCAAAGAGATATCAATCAAATAGCCACCTCGCTGGGTTGAAGCAGCCGAAAATCGAAAAAACGATACCTTGGGCATTTTAGTTAATTTTACTTTTTACTCATTAAAGTATAACTATCATCCATTCTTTACCTGTAAACAATGAAAACTAAATAGAATATGACATGTGCCCTCCAGAACAATATGGCCCACCTATCAGTGAAGTCATTCTGGAATGGTCTATTCGAGAAGTTCAGGAATACAATAACAATTTACCCTCGAGAGTGCCATGGGCGGTTAAGAAGGTATTTTAAAAGAGTAGTATTATTTGTGAGATGATTGGGAAATTTAATGTATGCAGACAAAGGAAAATATAAATTTGACATCTTTAATCTATACATTACCTTAAAATAGACTTCCACCCCATAAATAAGGAAGAAAACTACCACAATGAACATCAACACTGCATAACATCCGTTAAATAAATGATGATAAAATCCAGGATCATCTGAAGGTGGTTCGGCAAGTTGAGTTGTTACAAATTCAGCAAATAAAAGACTATAACTGAAATGAAAATAACTATGTAAATTGTTGGCTAACAATATTATTTTTATATTTGATGTCCACACTGGTATGAGAAATAATTTTTCAATCCAAGTGGAAATTATTTTCAAGTTTGAGTCAGTGAATATCATGTAAAATGTGATATATAGTAGATATGTTTTAATATTATTTGTTTTGTTAAAGTTGAAGTGTGGTTAACCTACCTGATTATATTAAAAGTGACAAAGGCAAGAAATGACTTTGACAGAAACTGCGGTCGATCCCAACGTATTCCAGGAAGATGAAATATCTGTAATATGAGTTAGTAAATTATCTTATTGAAAAATTGACAAAATTGAGGTAGGTACCTGTTTTTCTAACGACACTATATGACATACTGAATATAAGTGATCCTTACACAACACACTGTTTGATTTGAATAAACAACATAAAAATTATTTAATTTGCAATTAAATATGCTATTTGTGACAATAAGTCTATTGAAATGATAACATTGGGGATATGGATGATTGAAATATTTATTATTCATGGTCGATTGTTTACAAATGATAATTAACAATACCTTTTATAGATTAAATGCAAACTTACCTCTGCCCAAAAGCAAACTATGAGTGAAGCACTAGACATCAAAAGAGGATAATATGATGATAGTAAACTGTTTGACCATCCATACTCAAACAATTCCTAAAAAAAAAAAAAATTCTAAGAAATATAAAAATATGTCCATCATTTTTACTAATTAAAAAACTAAACATACAAATGGTATTTTTTAACAACAAATTAATAGTATAGTTTTCACAGGTGGGTAATTAAACTTAATTTCCAATACAAAATGTGACAGAAAAATGATTGAAGAAGGTATAAGAAGTGAAATGCAATACATATGTATGTGTATGTATTTTAGGGTGACATTCACTGAGATCTGATCGATCTATTGTGCCCCCTTAAATCCCCCTTACTTATACTCCTCAGAAACTAGTAGCTCCTTTAGTCCTATTTCCGGAGGAATTTCAGGATATCTGATTCAACTTAGGTAAATGCCAGAAATATTCATCTTCCAATTGAAAAATATTATATTCAATTCTATTATAACGCCTTACAAGTTTTTTTAAAAATATTTTCCAAAAAAACAATGACCGTTTACTTAAGGTAAACAACTTCTCGGGCTATATGCTCCGACAGACACTGAATTACACTTCCTAAGTTAAGTTAAACATTGTCGATATGATCTACAAGATTTAACCAAACATTCTGGATTGCAATTAGAAGGGACAAAATTACTCGTAGACTGGAGTATTTGCGTCTCATCTATTATTGGTAACACGCTTTACTAAAAACGACAATTTACAGGAAGTCATAGTTACAAACCGATGGGTTTGTGTCAATCTTGAATTTTGGAGTTGAGGATGTTCTGTTGTCACCATTTTAACATTTCCCTTACTTGGAGATATGTATTGATTGTGATTTCAGTGTCATTTTCAGTCCAGGATTAGGTGTGTACGATATCTATTATTTTTAAATATTAAAAGTACCGTACATATTTTTCATGTTGACTGCTACTATACCCTAATACTGTTCATTTCAATTAGTCCAGTCATTATATACATTTAAAAGTGAAAATGAACCGAGAAAGCCAAATTTTGGATATCACGTGGGGGGTGGCTAGAAAAGCTTGAGTTCAAATTGTCGACCAAAATAACCTTGTGCAATTTCCGCCATCTTGAAAAAACCCTTAAATTCAGTTTTTTCATCATAACTCGGTTCCCCGTTGAGATACGAAATTTTTTATGGAATACTTTTTTGTTGCTCTTCTTGCGATCTACAATTAAGGTCCCATGCATTTTTCACGTATCGATCGTCGTTTTCGAGATATCGATCAAAAATATCAAAAATTTGGGGAGAAATTTTTTTTTTCGCTATTTACTTTTTTCTGGTGAAAGATATCGGAAAATGTTTGAAATAAAACTTGTAGAGCGTGTCCAGACCTACAAATTCGTTTTTTTATTTCTCATTTCCGACAAAAATTACGACCTCTAGCGCGCCACAAAGTCAGTGAAACTGTGCCCGGTTTTCATTTAGCCGCTCGCTCGGTTGTATCCACGCGTCAAAATGGATGGAAAATGGTTCAGGGAATTATTGCAATACAAAAAAAATTCATAAACCAGCCAAATTAGAAATCAAATACATAAAATTTATTGATGAAATAATTTTTATGCAGCAAACATAATGATTACAAGTGGTAATTTTTTTCACACGTTTTTCGTCGTTTGGATGGTCCTGGCTGTTCAAGTTCCTCCTCCGTGGACTCTTCGAGTCGTGAAACCTCTTCAATCGCAGAAAATGATGTTGTGACGGTCGAAAAATCGTAATCATCGTCATCGTCGTGATCGTCGTTGAATAAAATTTCGACTCTGGCGACATTGTCACATGTCTGTCCACTGCAGTGCAGGCAAATAACGGAGCAATGGATTCCTGCTTTCCTGCAGCCACAAGCAGCTCCACACTTTCCTTTGCATTTGCACGAAATGAGTTTCAAAAGTTCAGGTGGAGCGGGTGCGGCTGTGGTGCAAATTGGTTCGAGCCCGTTATTTGTTTGTCGCCAACCCCATTCTTGAGGATCTTTAAAAATTCCGAGCCACGTTTGTACTTGTGAATATGTCCGGAAAACGTGTTGGCGGACTGCACTTTCCGTTGGTGGGAGCAGTGAAAGATTATTCGTCTTGCTTGTCGTCATTGATTTTGCGAAGCGATGGAATCGCAAAATATCCATCGTCGTGTCCTCTTTACGACCACCATAAAGAGCGATAAGGAACAGCTTTCCCGCGCAAGCTAGCATCTCCGGATCGACCCTTTCTTGCTTGAATAATTCTACCGATGACCGGAGGTTCGGATTCTTCTCGAGGGTGCTGATGAACTTCGACTTTCCAATGTTATAAAAAGATGACGTGGTGTCACAACCGCTGAAAGCATGGATGAAAAGAATGTTCTCAAGAACAGACTTATCATGCTTGAAACAATTTGGAGAGTACACTTTTGCCGGTGTTTTGCCTTTGGCTGGTTTGTGGAAGAAAATATTTTTTTTCTCCATTGCAAGTCCGCAAATTAGGACCAAAAGATCGATATCTTCGCCAACGATTTCCACAGAGTCATGGAGCGATGCTTCTTTAATTGCTGTGGTTACGATGAGAGTGTCAGCATCCTCAAAAGCCTGTTCTACTTTTATCCCGGTATTTGCAAAATAACGGCGAAGCATTTGTATCAAATTGTGCTTATTTTGGTCCCTTGCAAGAAACTTCTCCTGGCTAACATTCGGAGTAGTAGTTTCGTCGAACGTGAACTCTGGCGATTGGTTCTTCCTTGAACGTCGTGCCCTTTCCGAAGTTTTGGTTCCTGCGATATCTTTCACCAGAAAAAAGTAAATAGCGAAAAAAAAAATGCTCCCCAAATTTTTGATATTTTTGATCGATATCTCGAAAACGACGATCGATACGTGAAAAATGCATGGGACCTTAATTGTAGATCGCAACAAAAGCAACAAAAAAGTATTCTATAAAAAATTTCGTATCTCAACGGGGAACCGAGTTATGATGAAAAAACTGAATTTAAGGGTTTTTTCAAGATGGCGGAAATTGCACAAGGTTATTTTGGTCGACAATTTGAACTTAAGCTTTTCTTGCCATCCCCCACGTAATATCCAAAATTTGGCTTTCTCGGTTCATTTTCATTTATTTCCCGATTTTTCCGACGTAATGACTGGACTAAATACCTACTGAAAAAAATAATTATCGTACACACTACATTTTTCGAACGTAATTTCATTGAATAATAATCATGTATACTTTGGCAAGTTTATCTGAAACCGTGAAAGGAATGCAGTCGAAACCATTCGACATTGCCACGTTTAACTATGAAAAAGTTGAAGTACTGATTATGTAGTGATAATAATTATAAATGGGTCTTTTTATTATTTACAATATTAAAAATATGATTGAACGTTAATTTTATAATGTGCTTGTTTCCTTGGATTTATTCTATTAACATTATTTTCCAATTCATGAATATTAAAAGAGAACACTTTTCCAAATTTGTTATGGGCTTCTTAAAAGCTCTGGCAACGTTGTACGAAAACCATAATGACCACACCCTCCGATTACATAATTGGTGATTTTTATCAACCAGCTGACTTCTTATTGGCAAGCGCACGCGTATGTTCTTCCCTCTCACTTCGTCAATTGACTGATATTGATTTATCCAGTGGCGTTGGTATTGTCAGTTACCTTTGTAATTTCAGTTTTACTTGGTAAAATAGGTACCGTACGCCATTTTTGTACGTTTGACTGATATACGCCATGTTTTTCCTCGCCTCTTACCGACGCCGCGTAGCTCCAGATAAACTTGCCAAACTATAGTTAGGTAATCACTAAAATGTGATTATCTCTAAAACCGTTAAGATTTGGGGATACTAACAAGTATACCTTTTATGTGTTGTAATGATGTGGTTTTAATTATTTTTTACAAAAGTAGCGCTAATGTTAAAGGCAAAATAGTTTTGCGTACCTTTATACCGCATACGTGGCCTATGTAGCGCCCTCTACAAAATTCATCGAAATAGGTACAAAATTATAACTTCTCATAACAAAAAACACCCAACCCTAAATTCTTGTGTATATACGTCAAAAAGCGTTAAAGTTATTGTAAAAAACGAAAATTAAAATGTCATGTTCAACACCCTGTATCTCTCTTGATATTAACATTTTATTAAGGCTTGTTGGTTTGAATCGCAATATTTTGAAGTGAAGATTGTACTGTACTTCTATGTACAATTACTTACGGACCACCCTGTATGTCAAAATAGAAAATAAAATGAACGACATATGCCAAGCCCGGATAAACGTCACAAACGATGACGCGCACCAAGAAGGCTATTGAATGTACTATACCCCAAATAATTGCAAACCAGAATTAATTATCCTACAATTTACCTTATTGACAAGGCGTTATTAATAGTATTAAATCTATTATTCTTCGATATCTATTGGTGACATGGTTTAATAAATACGACATTTTACAGGAAACAGTAATTAACATATTTATACTAAAATAGTAGGTAGTCATACTTACAGGAAATATAAAATAGGCTCCCCTTATCAAGCTTGCCAAAAATATGACAAAATAGATTAACTTTTGGGTCGTCACTCGACATGCTCTTAATACACTTGGTGCTTTCAATCTCATATATTCAGACATAATGCATGTTATTAATTGAATAGCACACACGAGACTTATGAAAAAAAATACACTTCCAATACCTACAGCAAAAAAAATGGATCAGTAAACATTAAAATGGGTCTGTCAAAAAAATTACAATTACTAAAAAAAGTTTGTCTGTTCAGAAACATTTTGCTATAACTTGAGAGGTAAATTCAAACAGACTAAGAGTAAGCACAAGCAATGTTACTGAATTGCAGCTTCTGGAAACTGTTAAAATAGTCGGGTCGATCTTTTAGCGATAAGGTGTTCTGTCCGTCAGAAATACAGATACGTTATTATATAATAATATAATTAATAAGATAAAGAGAGAAATTAATTTAACGGATGTGGTTCTGAATGGCAACCAATATGTTTTATAATGTAAGCATAAAATTTGTTATTAAATAAATGTGTCTAGATATCTTGAAAAATTCGCTCATTTAAAAGAAAAGGTTCCAAATTCGAATTCCTTTGAAAATATTTGAAAATGGCTGAACAGGAATATTATCAGAAATAATAATTTATTTAACAAGGCAGATTTGCTTAGAAAAGTGTGAGAAGTTACAAATAAAATGAAGTGATTAAAGTGATGACGAATATTCTGAAACATAATAGACTATTATTGTGTATAAAACTGAATTTCTTTTGTACATGTAATCAATAACCTTATTTACCTTTGCTTTTAAAAACTTTTCTTCTCTCAAAAAAGATCATGAATGTACGAAAGAACATATTATATCAGATCACTAAAATAGGTCATAATTTTTGTAGAATGAAGTATCTAATATACCAGTCATATCTCGAATAATGATAACAGACCAAAAGCTGTTTGGAGCATTGTCAATGCTACATTAGGAAGGAAACCAAAACTGAATGATATAAAATTAGAAAGCAGAACCAAAAAGTGACGGATGTAAACGAGATTGCTAAGTTATTTGCTGACTAGTTTACAAAAGAAATATTTATTTAACTAGTAGAGTTCTTGAAAATGTAAACTGTACATATCAGATAACTGGTTGGTAAATAGTTTTTACTATATCCCTGTGTATCTGCCATGGATATTTACCAATTATTATTTTGAACCTCAAGTCAAGTCAGTTGGAATTGATGGAGTTAACATAAGGGCTCTCAAATTTGTTAAAGATGTTATTGCTAAACCACTGTCATTTTTAATAAACCTGTAATTTGATATTGGCTCTCAAACTAGGCAAAGAAGTTCCTATCCAGTGGCAGCTGGGAGACAAGGTAAACTTTTTTCAAAAATTGCAGAACACCTTAAATTTTTTACCCGAGCCGCCCCTGTTCATATCTATAAAAATTTGAAGAAAACTACAGACCCATTACTATTCTAAATGTTATTTCAAAAGTATTTGTACATGCATATTATGATCAACTTTTCATTTTCTAGATATGAATAATATTTTGGCAGACCACCAGTATGGTTTTCGACAAGTAAGGTCTAAAGAGGATGTAAATTACTCTGTTGTATGACAAATGTCATCTTTGTGACCAATCAAATTTCAACATCACCAGCAACAAAAAACATATATAAATTAGTCAGCTTTGGAACAACAGAGTTTATACAATACACAATTACTCATAGTAAGATTAATGACGAGAAATTGTCCAACTACTATCATATCAAAAGAAATAGCTACATAAGAAATAGTAAATAATTTTGGGAAAATTACAAAATAAACAGTTATTATTAAAATCAAGCAGAATAAGCAAATTGGATATCATTTTGGTTTGATTTTATTAAATAGTACCTCGAATTAAAATTTCAAATACAACTTGTTGTTTCTGATAAAAACTATTCATTTTATCCATGATATTTGAACTGGTTTGAACAATTTGATCCATATTTATAATTGGATCAAAAAACAAATACTATAATTGCAATGCTAACAGCTGGAATTTTATCATACACATGAATTGTTTAACTCTGTGTAAATCACAAATATCAACAATACATTGTTTCCAGAGTGCAGGATAATAAATACCTACATTATAGATATTGAAACACTAAAAATTTCTCACATTTTTGTTTAATTGAACTGATTATATAGACAGTAAGTACATGATGCCTGTTAAACAATGTACCTATACTAACTATAAAGCCCAGAGTTCAATTTTGACCAACAGTAACAGTTGATAGTTTTTGAAGGTGAACATTTAAAGTACACTGCCCTATATACTTCTATGTATATTGGGGTGACATTTACTGAGACATAAAAGGATCTATTGTGCCCTATATACTAACCAGTGTGGTATGGTAAATTAGGTCCATCACAAAGATCTCCAGTAAATCTTATGTCGCACATACAAGTACCATTGTAACATTCGCCTCTACCTGAACAATCCCTTGAACAGCTGGAGCTTAGTCCTGACATTATTAGAAGATGTCGAAACATTATTGTGTAGGTACAGATCTACAAATAAAAGTGTTTTAAGAGAATTATAAACATTGACATTTATTTACCTTAGGAGAATCTGCTATTTCTTTTACCTAAAATTCAAATTTGGCGGAAAATATCCTATTTAATTGTAATTAGAACACTCATAATAAACAAAGAAAAATTTGTCTCCCATTATCATATTGATCATTGTCAATTGTAATTGTATATCTATCATAACTGTCATCAGGCTGTCAACGGTCATCTACCAACACCACAGAGAATATTTATTTCTCTATGACCAACACCAACATGTTCGCAAACAGCTATATTGTTATCGAAAATATATTGCTGTCAGCTTCAAATGGAAAATACACAGATAAAAAAGCTTAGCTGCCTATTCTTTTTTGTATAAGCATGTCTTTCCTTTTGTTCGAGCTTCGAGCATGATTTTACTTAATTTTTGTAATAATGGGCAGAACACAAATATCTAATAAACAATTTTTTTTGGTTAAAAATTAATAGTTAATAACTAGTTATTAACCAATGACCGGTTAACAACATTATTAACCGGTTAATACCCATCACTTTTTTACTTTACATTATAATTTTAAATTATCCTTCATTAAATATTGAGAAAATTTTCAATCATACCATCCTCTTCAGATTTGATTTGAATTGAATCTGATGACAAGTCGCGATAGGGACAAATATTATTTCTCTATGGCTGTGTTCATAGAGATGATAGAGACAATAGCTGTGTCTGTGAACCGTTTTATCTATGTATGAACCATAGAGAAATAATAATAATACCATAGACAAAATAAAAATATATTATAATAATAAAAATATATTATATTATATTTCTCTATGAATAATACCTTAGACAAGGTAATCTAATATCTAATCCTTAGAACATATCTAATCTAAGAATAATACTTATTACTCTATGGTGTGAACCATAGACAAAATAAATTTTTTTATATCCAAACATGGCCACCTAGAATACAGGATGGCCAATCCATAGAGTAATAAATAAGTACTCTATGGGCCAATGGCCAATCAAAATATCATAATCATAACATAACCAACAAAAAATAGTGCCCAAAGATTGCAAAGGCAATTTTTAATTTTCACTATATTGAAATGAAATAAAAGTTCACTAGATAGAAAAATCCAAAATATCATTACTGATGTACAATGAGTAATCTTGATTTGAATTTACTATGTCGAGTATGCCTTTGCAAAAATTCAAAAATGTTTCCATTACAGTACAGTTTCAGGGAAGCAGCAGATACCATAAATAATGAAAATGAGGACGATAATACAATAATTCAACATGCTCTGTCAGCCTTGTTTAACTATACGGTATGATTATGCTTGCTTATGATTTTATTGTTGACCTACTGTTCAATTTAATTAACTGAATAAATAAAAATTCAATATACCTACATATATTTCACACTCTGAGATTGTCATAAATAAAAACTGACCAAGATAATAAATCTTTCATTAAAATATATTTATAATCGGTGTTTTTCTAGGTAAATATTAATAATATAATAACATTTACCTTTCAGGATCCTGATGCAGAAAAATGTCCAAAGCAGATATGCTCAATGTGTTTAGGTATACTCAAAATAGCCTATGATTTTAAAATACTCTTTGAAGAATCACATCATGCTATTTTAAAATGTATAGGAGAGCCAATTGTACCAAATAATTTTACATCTACTTCAAAAAATATTGAGAAACAAATGAATTCTTCAGTAGAGCTCATTGTAGGCTCAAACAAATACGATTTAAAAGATTTAGTCATTGTAGAACAAGAAAACTGTATTGAAGAAGATAACTTTGGAGGATTTTTAAAAAATCTAGGAACAGCAATTTCAGCAACATTCACTAAAACTCATAAAAAACACAGAGAAATATGCTCTCCAATAATAGAATTAGTAAGAGAAGATTATGATGAAAGTGAGACTGAACTAAAGCAAACTGATGATTTAAATCCGTACATTGTTATTGAGAGTGACAATATAACTGATACAATCATTCATGTTAATGAAGATGATGTGGATACATCTTCACAAGTAGAATACAGCAGTGATGATTTAATAAAATTGGCAATGAACTTGAAGTATGAGTGTAGTTTATGTCAAAGAGTATACAGCTCAAAGACCAGGTATCAAAAACATATCAACTCTTGTGGACAAAGGCAAGTAATATCAAAGTTTCAATGTGAACATTGTCTAAAATCATTCAGCACACTCAAATGTTTGAATTATCACCTAAAATCACACAGCAACTTAATGTACCTCTCTTGCCAGCTATGTGATGAAAAATTCAAGACCAAAAGTGCCCTTAAATATCATAATATCACCAAGCATAGTGAATCAAGGTACATTTGCCAAGTTTGTGGAAAAAAATTTGCAGTTCCCACTACACTTAATGCACATATGCAAGTCCACGATAGGAATAAAACCCAATGTATTTGTCCAGTGTGTGGAAAAACATTCCACTATAAAGGTGGTCTCTTTTACCACATGAAACAGCATACAAACGAAAGAAAATATAAATGTGATTATTGTGATAAAACTTTTTATACACTAACAGCTAAAAAACGGCATACTCTGACTCACACGGGGACTCGTCCCTATGAGTGTCAGTTTTGTCAAAAAAGATTCTTTTCTACAGGTGAATTGAAGAAACATGTGTATATTCATACGGGAGTGTTGCCTTATAAGTGTAAATACTGTGGTAAAGGCTTTAGATCCAGTTTTAATATGAAAGTGCATTGGTTTAATCATTCGGGAAATTCTGTTTGTGATTATTGTTATCGTGGATTTATTTCTAAGGAAGTATTAATGTTCCATTGCAAAATGAAACACAAAAATTTGGCTAAGAAGAATACATTTTCATAAAATATAGATAGGTCTTACATGTGGTTTGATTTTTTGGAAATTTCCCCTTTACTGCACTGATTTAAAATGATTTGGTAATAAGTCTATTGGCCTAGCTAGTTCAAGTGCCAACTATACAAGGTGTTTCTAAGAATGGCCCATATAGTAACTGGAGAATTTTTAGCACACAACATTCAGATTCAACCTAAAACACTTGGGTATAAACTATTCTAGAACACGTCTGTCAGGACTTCTATATTGTGCTGGAGAGCAGCAGTATTGATTACTTGGAGTTGAATGTTAATTAAAGTCTAACTTTTATCATTTGTAAACAATTAAAACTGAATAGGATATGTGCCCTCCAG
>CAJUYH010008664.1:0-15019 GCA_910591685.1 Galerucella tenella
ATATATATATATATATATTGTTATTATCGCGCATGCTTTCAGCATTCTCTAGGACAAAATTATCTCGGTATCCCTAGGGGTATAACTACTGATAATTTTTTCATGCTGTTTGATTGGAGTTTCGTTTGAATGAATGTGTTAGCCATTGGGTACCGGATATTTATCAGTGTCATTTTTATTTGAAGTTAAAATTTTGCTATAAGTTAACCTGTTTTCAATAAAGATACCAGTGTGAAAACTCCAATGGACATGCAAATAAGACATAATCTGAAGTCAAAATGGTCCATTACAGAACGACGAATCGCTTTATCGATGTCTTATAAGTCTCCTCCTCTATATAACTATTTATTGTATAAAATGAAAATGAATATGCCAGCTGTTAATACTCTGAGGAGATGGATTCGAGTAATCAATCTGGGAACAGGATTCAAAACAGCATTTTTTTTACATAGAGGAAAATGATAGATGTTATTGAAACATTCGAAAAAGGATGTGTTGTGCTGATGGATTGGTATGTCTCTAAAAAAACGTTTGGATTGCGACGAGAAACTGGACATCTGGACAGATTGGAGTGTTTTCAGGACTACGGAGAAGAAGGGGGCAGATTAAAAAAAAGGCTTCGCACGCCCTCGTGTTTATTGCTAGAGGTATATTCCGTAACTGGTCCATACCTTTGGCTTACTACCTATCATCTGGGCCAATAGCGGCAAAACAACTGAAACTATGCCTTGAAAGATGTTTGGTGGAAATAGAAAAATTGGGACCAACCACCAATGTAGTTGTTTGTTACCAAGGGTCGAATAATAGATCTGTATTTGATATGTTTGGTGTCACAAAAAATTAGCTCTATTTCGTCTTTAGCGGAAGGAAAATATTTGCCCTTTATGATGCTCCTCATCTAATAAAAAATGTTAGAAATTTCTTGATGGAAAGAGATATCAAAGTCGGCGACAAATATGTCTCTTGGGGGGATATTAAACAGACCTACGATATAGATTCTATCTCACATACACTATTGAAGATCACTGAGAAGCATATAAATCCAAACTCTTCGGAGAAAATGAATGTCAAGTGAGCGACCCAAATATTCAGCAGAACAGTTTACTCGGCTATGATGACCGTAACTTCCACTGGTGAACTTAAATCTGAAACTGCCCATTTCATTTGAAAATCGATATTTTCCATTGCCTCAATTATCAAGGACATTTCAAAGGAGATTATTCAAGAATACCGTTATCTGAAATGAAAACGACAGCCTACCAGAACGTCAAGGATTCAAGTCGTGGTCAATTGAAAATAATAACCCATTTTGTTTTGATGGCCTGGTGCGAACAATAAGAGGAATTTCACAGTGGAACGAGAAGAAGCTAGAATTTTTTTATTTAATAACGAGCCGCTTGAATCAAGATCCTATTGAAAAGGTTTTCTCCAAAATAAGGCAACGAAGGAGATATGATCTGGAAATTTGGGAAAGTATTACCAAAAATACAATTGTCTGGATGATGATAACCGTGCTTTATGCAAAATAGATCAAGCTGATTTTGGAAGAATTGAATCTAACGATGTTGATAAGAAATCATCGATATTGATGACATTTCTTCTCCTTTTGAATCTGAAAATACATTGACGAAGAGCGAAGAGCTTTCAAGTGATAATGAAATGTATGACTCAAAAACATTAGAAAGTAATTCTGTCACATATTTTGCAAGTTATCTGATGAAACAAATAATTAAGAAATATAATTGTGAGAATAGTGGAAATTTTATATAATAATAAGATCTCTAATGATAATAGGAACCTTTTGGAAGATCGATCACATACTGCAACTATAAAATACAAGATCCTTGGAGGAATTCGCAAAAGAAAAATTATCAGCAGCTGGTTGGAAATTGGGAATTCAATTTGTGGTGGACATTGACATGAAATATTAAACCAGTTAGTCAGGGTGAAGCTTCTCAAACTAGCAAATGGTGAGGAAGTAAAACAAACAGGAACAAAATTAACAAAAATATCGGGTCGTAGAAAACTGAATGTCTTCGAACACTAAATTTGTAATTTGAACAAAATGAAAATATAATTGAATCCGTAAATCCGAAAATTTAGTATTGAGTCACTGTATAAATTTGAAAAAATTCATTATACCTCCATTCGTTTAAGAAAGCTACTGCGTTAGCGAAACGCGTCACAACTTTAATTTGAATATAATGGAGATTTTAACAAATCAAATTGTTTCATTTCATCAAAATAAAAATGCCTAGGAAAAATTTTATTGAACATCAGAACACCCATCAAAAAATTGTCACAATTCAACTTTAATGTAGGTAGTTCACTCGCAACATTCGTAGACAAGAGCATCATCTTATAATAACTACAGAAAGTTAGAAATTCAATGCTCGAGAATATTACTTTTGTGAGACGTACATCAGTCATAATTTCAAATTTCAATTCAATAGCTCATAATTTTTCGGTCAAAAAATTCAGTTTTAGAAATCATTTCTTGATTGGATTTTCAAGAAATATATTGAAAATCCTGTTCCAAATATTCCGAAATAAATCCGTTGCTATAAAACTGAATAACCTCTAGAATGTTAATTATGCACGTTTTGTTTGTTAATATTCTAGTTGGGGAGGCGAGGTCGCTAAATGGCGACATTCTCGAGCGCCGTCGAAACCTATCAAAATCGAAAGATGAAGTAATTTCGAAAAGAAAAGATCGTATGGTAAAAACCATTTTAGCGGTGGGTATGGCGTGTACGGTTATTCAAAAATGTTGAAAAAAAAAACAGTTACTTGGGCATTCTCGAGCGCGTCAGATATGCATACCACGTGTGCCCATTGATTTAATCAATGGTATGCCCCAAGTGCCTCTGATAACAACGGTATACTAATCTGCCGAATTGCGTGTTGGGGCTAGGCATATGAAGTAGTCAAAAATCAGAAGAAAAAATATTTACTCGAACGCGTCAGATTTTTGGAAGGGGTGTTAAGTTGGCCCCAAGAAAGCTTCCTTTAAAAAAACTGACGATTTCGGCGTGACGATAAGTTACGAAATTTTTTTGAAAATGCAAAAAAAAGCTCTTTCGAAATACTCGAGCGCGTCAGATTTTCATAGGGGAGGTTTATATCTGTATCCTCGATGCACATTTTCTTAATCTGACAAAAATGTTGGTGGATCTGACCGAAAAAGGTTTTTTTGTTCCTGGACGTCATATTTCTGTGGAGCGCTCAGTCTATATTACATGTTTATGGCAAATTCCTCTTTTTTGCTTCAATTCTTTACTTCATTTTGCTAACGGTACGTCCAAAAAACTATTTAAGTATCAACAGGCTATTGAATAATACCTATAAATAAATGTTAATAATACTTTTGTATACAAATACGCGTAACTTTGTTCACGAAAATTGTTGAGAAGCTTTAGAAAAAAGAATTTCAGATATAATGGAAGTTACATAATTAAATCATCGTTGTTCCATATCAATTTTTTCAACACCCTCCGTTTTCGAGATATACTCAAAAAACGGGAGTTTGAGTTTTCATGATGCTTTAAGTCCAAACTTTGGACAAAAATATAAAAAGACCTTTTTGTATAAAATAAAATTACCTTTTTTTTTATTCGAACATTTTTTTGTGAAATGTATCGTTCGCGACTTATATGCCGCAACGAGTTTTTCGTAAGACGAAATAGCTGCTCCACACTTCCGGTCATGCGAAAACCGGCAGATTTTGTATTTTTACTAAGTTTTAGATTATATTCTTCGAAATAAAAAAAATAAAATCGTGCTCGAGAATGCCGGATTAACGTTTTTTTTTACAAGTTCGCGCCCCTTTAACCCGGCGGCGTCAAGAAGTTATCGTCAGATTAGTCTTAAAACGCTAAGATCAACCCCCAATATCTTAATCTGACGCGCTCAAGTATTTCAGACTATCGATTTTTTTTACTAATCTGATCGTCTATCCTAGGCGCGCGTCACTACATATAGAGCTAATAATTGCCAAAGCTGTTCTATTAGGTCTAAGGTATCTCTTATATCTCAAACTGCCACACTCGAGTATCCCCGAAAAATCCCCTATTCGCCTTCCTAACTATTCCATTTCATAGACGTTTCTTTTAGTTGAATAGAATATATTCTTATTAACTCAAGATATATCAAGATATATTTCAATTTCATTTGATTTTCAACAAAAAGCTCTTTCACTAGAGGACTACCTTAAGCGCAGAAGTATTAACATAATCAATAAACAAATAAACAGATCAAATTCATTAATACATAAATCACGTCTTCCATGGGGTACCAAATTTAATGGAATTATTACCAATGACAGTGCTGTTTATATAAATTGTAGTAAGATGATATATTAAATTAATTTAAAGTTCAACCCACTTTTATCTACAACTGCCATGTGACGGGTACGATTTGACACTACTTTCAGTGCGATAGAAGAAAAATATTAATACCAGAATTAAATATTCAAAATAACAATGGAAGCTGCATTTCCAATATTCGAAGGGAGATTGTATTCGCTTGAACTTATTTTTTAAGATTTTCGTTCATTCAATAACATAACTAATTTATTTTATTTCCACAGCATTGTTTATCTTTGTTGCTATGGCCACAAACATGATTCACAGTACTTCATGTTTGCAGTCAATATTATTAACAATACGTTGGATTGAAATATTTTTTCCAATAATATTTGATGATATACTGTTAATAATACTATTAAACAGTTGTAGATAGAATTTTGTACGTAACACGTGAAATAGGAATTATTAACGCACTTATGTGAATACACGACTTGCCTACAGCCTCGTCGTGCAAACTTCACATGCGTGTATAATGTGCATATCCCACTAATTACGTGAATAATTATTATCCACCCTTATTAAGTTATATATAAATTATTCAACAGCTTTTGGGCAATTAGTAATATCTGTAAACAAACAGCGTGAGTTATAATGAATCACTCTTATAAGTCACTATAATAAATTGGAGAATGATAAAAATATACTGCATAACACGGTAAATGCTCATCTGCCACTAGTCTATAACTTATTTGACACTATTTAGCACAATGATGGAATTGAAATAGTTATTTGTATGCCAGAGACTGAAAGTGCCACTTTGATGGACGAGTCCCACAAAGTAGTATTTCATTCGCGGCGTATACAACATTTTTTAGACGACGCATAAGATCCAAAGCTTTTTCAATTACACTGAGGAAAGGAAATAGATAATAGAGAATTATGAACATTTTATTTATTGTACTCAATGATATTTGCAATGTCAATATTAATTTATTGATTATTTACAAATTATCTTGTACTACCCAATATACTAAATAAAATAAGACTTAAAAATAAAAATAAAGCAACCACAAAATGAACCTCTTCTGGTTCGTTGATTGAATCGTCCCGAAAGTGTTTTGCAGTACGGAACTGTCACTTTCACTACATCGAAAGTGTTTCGCCGTAGACAAAATAAAAGAGACGGATTGAAGTATAGGCGGTATAAGGCACAACGTTTCTGCGCAACTGACCCGCGCAAATGACCCGCGCATCGAGTCGCTTCGGTCGTGAGAACTACAAGACTTTTTACAAAAGGGAAATAGAATAAAATGGCTTAAAATACTATAAATTGCATTTCACTCCACTATTTATCCTTCAATGTCGATAAATATTATGATATATCCTAGTATATCAACTTTTAAATCATTAAAAACGAAAATATACCAAATCAATCATACATTAGCTGGTGTGAATCTAGCTTTTGCTTGTCAAAGTCATAGTGAAACTGTCAATGATTATTCTACAAAATGGTGAGTCAGATTTAAAATTAGTTTATTTATAAATTTATTTAGGATTTTAGTTCTAATTAAGGAAATAAAAGTAAGATTAAGGTCAGTGAACCTTTAAAATATCATCACCAAATATAATACGTCATAGTTGTATTGCAAAAAATTGTAATTCTCAGTTTTGGCCACTTCACAATTTGTACAGTAAGAATAAAACATCTTTCAAATTTCCATCTGATATTTATCAAAGTGAACAGTACAACATTTGAGAATTTCCTTCTACATCAAAGGTTGTGTAAAGATCATTTTAATAATATTGTATTGACAGGTTCATTATGCAAAATACTTATTAGATTTGTTTCACCTTTGCAATCCTTAGATCATACCATGGAGCTACTATGAAGAGGAGATGACACAGTCGACTATCTTATAATAGGAAAGTGGTATCACATGAGTGACATTGTGATGTTAGCAATATGGCGTCGTCGGCAGAGCCGGAATATTTAAATTTTTAATCAATAAAAATATATTCACTAGTGAAATTCTTTTTCACCTAGGTATAGCGTAGCAGCTTTTTGAATTTTTGATTAGAGGTGGTTTTCTTCGTTAAAGTGCACATTATCGTCCTTTTGACAAAATGAAATTGATAATATAGAAACACTGTAAGTATTTTGTTGGCTGCCAAGAAACTCTTTTCACAAATTTGAACCACATATCTCTTATTGATGGAGTTCTAAGAAATCTACAAACATTAAATATAATATGAAGTTAAATAAAACTTATTGAAGCACAAAGAAATATATTCCAGTACAGTTCTTTCGATTGTTTACTAACCTATAATATGTTGTTCCTGATGATTTTTTCGTATTTACACTGTCTCTACTTGTACAACTTCGTGAAGCACAAGAAACCATTATTGTTTAACTATTAAAATAGAAAAAAAACACTAACAAAAAAAAAGTCCAAAAATACCCGATTCGCATCCACAAAACAATACTAATGTCAAGTTGACAGAGAAGTGGTAGTAAAATGGCGAAACCGATACCACTTTTATGACAGGCGTAGCGACTCCTCTTAATACTAGCTCCATGGATCATACACTACTACCAAAAGTAGTTGAACATAATAATAATACCCAAGCTTTTGAAAATACTGTAGGTATTGTCTGTGGAATGATAACAATAATGATAGCATCAAAGAAACTCATCTACCTAACAAATGCATTTTATTTATTTTGTTTCAGACCTGTTCCTGTCTTCATAGAAATGGAGAATCTAATTTCTAGCTCCTTTTTATTTAAATTTTTGAAGTTTATGTGAATAATTTTAAAATAATGTGCAATTGGATGTGATATTGGATTAACTTTCCTAAATATAATGTAAGTTTAGTAAAAATATATTATTTTGTGATTAATAATATGTAAATGCTCGATGAATTGATGACAATAATATAGATGTAAATTATTTGTTATGATATTATGTGCAGTTTAATAACAATTTCAAATTAGTGTTGATTTCTCATTTATTTATATCTAATTTATGTGTCTTAAAATTGTTTATTGATTATAATCATTTCATTAGAAAAAATGAAATTAGTTTCAATTTTTTGTAATGTAATAATTATATAATAAACAATTTTTAGACAAATTGTTAGATTTACATACCCACAATCCAAACTAACCAATTTAAATATCCCGCCCTCAAAAATTAGTTCCAACAACCCTTCCTGGTGCGCTTCGATCAACGTGATGCCAACTGTTAGTACAGGGTCGACATTTCTCATTATATTATATTTCTCTATGTGTTTCGCAGTACGTAACTGTCACTTTCACTACATGGAACACTCAAAACGTAACTTTCGGTATGTAAATGAATTCAAAACGAGCAACTTCCAGATAGCGTCGTCTAAAAAATATATGAACGATTGATTAAACACTATTTTGAAATTTGTATCCTAGAAGGTATATGAAATCCACCAATTAGCATTCGCGCTTAGTACTCGTCACTCATCATTTTTTTTCAATTTAAAAAAACGTCAGAATAACTTGTCAAAAAAAGTCTCTCCCAGAAGCACTGGATCAAGAATATTCACTTACAAAAATATACTTGAATGAAATAATCCGTATAAATTAATAACAAATACTAAAAACAGAATAAAATGGGTATTTAAGGGACTACCGATGGACTTCAGTTCTCATAAGAGTATGTAATACTTCTGACGAATATTTGGTATAAGTTTTGGTAGTCGAGTGGTAAACATACCAGACTCTCACGAGTAGACCCGGGCTAGATATTCATAACGACAATAGGTAGACGCTTGAAATATTTAGCAGAATATTCATTATTATACATAAAGGTACGGTACCCTTCCTGCGGGAGTCCGACTGGCAACATCTACTTATAACAGCATCGCACATTTAAACAGGGAAACCGTAACATTATACAAATTGTACATTTAAAAACTGGACTTACGTTTATCACAAAAAATTAGTGAAGACATAAAATTGAATTGGTACAATTATGAATAAAATTGTTGAGAATTTAATTTCAAGCTATATTAATTTTACAGTATTCAAATGTTTATTTCCAGATCTCTTCCTAAATGGGTCGTACAAAAAATATACTGTTCGACTCGTGCAAAATAGTTTTTGATATTTTTTTGCGGTGTACTTCACCTAGTGACCAATAGATAACCGCCACTTGCTAGACATAATTTTCAGCTTCATTGCTTCCATACGGGTGCACTCTCTTGGTTATAATTTAAACTTTTTCCTCTTTGAAAGCTGAAGAAATGGCTAGACCGTAAAATATTTGGATCCAGAATAACTCACTTTCCATTCTTATCTGCTTTCAATTTCTCTCAAACAAACTAAATAACGTAGCGTTCTCAAAATTCAACAGTAGACATTTATGAAGCCTTCACATTATGTGAAGTGGCATTAAATCAAATTGGGACAGTTTTGATCAGCATTGTTTGTAGTATGTATGTATTTATGTATATTAGGGTGTCCGTTATTTCCCAAATTGGGTTTTGTTCTGCAAACGCCCCTTAAACTTCTAGATAATGACCTGAAAAAATATATTAGACTCAAACCAGCCCTTGATATTCACATTAACCCGTGCCTAAATCATCATACATTTTCCATTTGAATAACATGGGATATTTGCACTTTTTGCAGTTAATTTTTTTCCACTGAAACAAATGTAGCTATGGTTGAAATAATACCCTTCTTGGTGTGCGTCATCGATTGTTCATGTCCTTCTAACACATTACGTAGGAAGAAATGGAAAAAAAGGCAGGTCCGTGATTAATCCTAATCAAAATATCACAATAACGAACCGTTTAAATGTATTACAAACGTTGACCCTAATCTTTGACTTTAAAAATTTGATTGGTTGATTGAGTTGACTGTATAAACCCTCACTTCGTGGAATCTACTCATCATATGGTTTTAAATTTACACATTTTCACAAATATATTGTGGAGTCATTTAAAAACAGTTAGTTTCATTTAAAACCATATGATTGGTTGATGTTTAAATTACGCTCAAGCTCAACTTATCAATCGAGAGTTGAAAATACTATGAAGGCGTTACTTTCGTAGCGGCAATGTGTCTTACATCTTTTTCTTTTGTCACACTGACAGTTCTTGACAGGTCTGTACTTTGTTGTTTACGGTCAATTATTATTTATGAAAAGTGAATATTAATCTTATTGTTTTATTTATATGAATAATACAAAAATATGCATGAATACACGGAAAAACGTCACTATTTTGGAAGTTCTCAAGTATTTTCAGTTAGAAAAAGAAGCTGGTAATTATTAATTGCATAGCCCTTGCGAATTTGACTAAATGCGATCCTGATGATTTCATTCATCAAATTTAAGGTTAGCTATATGTCAAAATAGCAAATAAAATAAACGACATTCCGAAAACCCGGATATACGTCACAATCGATGACGCACACCAAGAAGGGTATTATTTTAACTATAAAAATATTCAAACAGCTATTTCGTGTAGGAAATTTAACGCTCTACGAAAAAGATCTGAATTCTTTTTCCGATAAAATTCACCGTTTAAAAGTTATTCAATAATAAAGTTGTACTCATAGTTAAATTCATCATTTTTCCACTTTTTACTTACTATCGATTTTTGTTTGCAATAAAATTATGGTGTTACTCCAATAGGCCGTATATAATCGTACTTCTACATAAATTTGAGTAATTATATAATTTCCTTTTTTTAAATTTGTGAATTTATGGCAATTGAACAGAAAGCTATCACGTTTCAAGTTTATTCGTTTTGCAATCTAACGCCATCTGTGAGCAAGCTCAGAGAACTTCATGACATTATAACCTCTCGGTGAAGTGTTTATTCATTAAACTTAATCATTGTTAGCTCATTCAGCGAAACTACTGATAAATATAATTTTTCAACAAAAAAATGGATACTATGAGCTTGAGAAATCCAATGTTTCTTTTGGGAAAACGAACTGGAACAATCAGTGGCAATAAATTACCAACTAACAAATCAGTACTACAATTGTCATTTTATCAAACAAAAGAAGCAAAAAAACACTTTCAACAAGTTGCGAATTTGTTATAGAAGTCACTAAATTCTGGTTTAGAGCTGGAATTGAAATAAAAAAAAATTGAAAAACTGTATAAGTATAGAAGCTTTCAAAAAAATCAAAATCCAACAACAGAACGCCAGTTTTCTGAGTTTCTTGAAACATGGTTTGACATCGCACACGGAAACGTTAAAGTTTTCATCTGACCAAAGTACAAATAGAAAATATAATAATAATAATAATAATAAAGGTATTTTATTTTTTTCCTCATCATAACATTTACAATAAGATAGTAAAAGTAAAAAAAAATAAGAGCGAGAGAAAAAAAACGCATCGAAGATCAGATGACTACCACACCAAATTGATACGGCAGTCTCTGTTTTTGAAGATCAAGATTTGATTCAAGTTGTAAGTGAATACCGGGCCAAATATCCTAGTGCAACTGGAAAATGTTTGACACAAAAATTGTAGAAATGAAAAAAGTACTATAAATACTTTGATACTATCATTTGTGAGCAATAATATACTTTATTTTGGATCCAACTTTTGTATTTATTATTTTATTACATAACTATATGCGTTTAGTTCTATATGAATGAAAATTTTGCTGGAAGTTCGAAGAAACGATACATTTAACTATGAGTACAACTTTATTATTGAATAACTTTTAAACGGTAAGTTTTATCGAAAAAAGCATTCAGATCTTTTTTGTGGAGCGTTGAATTTCCTATACGAAATAGCTGTTTAAGCATTTTCAGCTACATTTTTTTTATTATACATATAATGCGCATCAATCCCTAGGATTATTAGCGCTCAACAAAAATTACAGATTAACATTAGTTACAGAGGTGAGTGAGACATGGTATTAACCTAAATCAAATTACAATATTTCTGGATTTACTGTAATATTAAACTATAAAAGTAGCTCTCCAAAGTTTATTCATTATTTGAATGGATTTCAAAAAGTCCATTAGCTGAGGCACATCACAGTTTTCACCAAGTGCCTCTCCTATTTGATCGGGGATGTTATGGATTTGCCTCTGTAGCCGGAACTTTTCACATTCCAATAGCACGTGACTTACTGTTAGAGGCTGATTGCAGCTGTCGCACATTGGTGCCGGGGAGTGGGACATAAGATAGTCATGGGAGGATCTTGTATGTCCAATTCTGAGGCGCGATAAGATCGATTGCTCTCTTCTTTTCATCGGGAATGATCTCCAGGGGCTCACGTATTTCTTTATTCTGCGGAGAATAGAGTTTGATTCAGTCCAACGGTCTTGCCAGTATTTATAGACTGGATGTTTAACGAAGTTTTTTGCAATTAATAGACATTAAGTAGTGTGTATATAAATTAAGATTATTATAGTGTGTAAGTGTTTCCTTGATAAATCGATAGTAATTAGCCATAGTGAGTGTATAATTTTATCCCACGTTAAAAACTGTTTAAATAAATAAGAAAAACATTACATTGGTGTCAGGTGTGGGGTAATATAAATAAATAATTACTTAAAAATGGCTAAGAGACTATGTGACCTGAAAGTGACGAAACTAAAAGCAGAATTAGAAAATCGCGAGTTGGAAACGTCCGGAAAGTAGAGTGAATTAGTTGAAAAACTGAAAATAGCACTGGAAAGTGAAGACTTGGATCCAGAAACATTCTTATTCAATGACGAGTCCTCCACCATAATCTCGTCAATATCTGCTAATATGGACGAGAAGATTTCTACCATGAAGAATGAAATTTCTACCATGAAGGACGATATTTCTGCTAACATTTCCTCCGTGGACGAGAAGATTTTTACTATGAAAGATGATATTTCTGCTGATATTTTGGCAATGAAAAAGGACATTGCCGCTGAAGTCGAAAATAAAATTTCCTCTCTGAAATCAAATATTGAGAAAATGAAGAGTGAGATCATAAAAATGGACAAGAAAATCCAGGAGTTAGAGAGGAAATTGGCAGACTCAAGAACACAAGACATGCCAGCAGATGGAAAGAAGATCGAGCAAATAAAACCCTGCAAGCCAGAAACACTGCCCAAAATAGAAGATATTGGCAGTTTTGCTGGAGTCAAGGCCCAAACGTTCGACGGAAAGATGTCATGGACCAACTATGTTAAACAATTTGAAGCAGCCGCTGAAGCGAATAATTGGTCAGACAGGGAGAAGGCAGTGAACTTGACCATCGCGCTTCGGGGAGATGCCTTGGATGTGCTTCAGACGATACCTCTTGAAGAAACGGATGACTTAGAGCAACTGAAGAAGAGATTGGACATGCGATATGGTCACCAACATCTAGAACACTTGTACCAATCTCAGATAAAGAATCGAAAGCAGAGACGTGATGAAACCCTTCAAGAGTATGGAGTGGATATTGCCCGACTAGTCCGATTTGCTTATCCATCGGCACCAGAGAACATGATGGAATGTCTAGGCATCCAAGCCTTTATTGATGGCTTACGTGACCCTGATATGCAGAGGACGCTTCGTTTAGCCCATCCCAAAACATTGGTCGATGCATTGACTGCTGCCCTTGAATATGAAGCAGCCACGAAGGCGTCAGGATATAACAAAGGTAGGACCGTTCAAGAAGATGGTGACGAAGATAAATTTGATCAGTTAGTCAACTTGGTAAAAAGAATGGTAGAACGAAAGCCGAGGAAGATTAGATGCTGGAATTTTGGCGAGCTAGGACATGTACGCAGCTCGTGTAAGCGCCCTAGGACTCCAGCAAACCAAGAACTCCTACGAGCTGGTGTGAGTCGCCGAAAAACCGACTCCCTGTCTAGACGACCATGCCAATCAGACTATTCCCACTGCAACAAGGTGGAATCTGAGGAAGTTGTAGTTTCAAGGACTACAGTGAGCACTGGAGAATGGTCACCCATCAGGATTAGAGAAGATCAAGATAATGATCCACACCTAAAGATGATCCGGCAATGGAAGCAAGAAAATCGGCGACCTACCTGGCAAGAAGTGTCAAGATTTTCACCAACACTGAAGGCATATTGGGCTCAGTGGGACTCGCTTGTCCTAGAAGAAGGGCTGTTGAAACGAGTCCTTGAAAACGATGATAGTTACGAAAATAGACGACAAATAGTTATCCCGAGATCGAGAGTAGCTGAGGTACTGAGGAAGTTACACGACAGTCCATCAGGAGGTCATCTGGGAGTGAAGAAAACCCTTTAGCGAGTCCGTGAAAGGTTTTATTGGATGAACAGCTCCGACGATGTGAAGGACTGGTGTAAGAAGTGTACGAATTGTGCTACGAGTAATGGACCACATCGCAAGAGAAAGGCTCCCATTAAACAATACAATGTTGGAAGCCCATTCGAAAGGATTGCATTAGTTATCGCAGGACCATTTCCGACGACAGATAATGGTGGTAAATACATTCTGGTTGTGGTGGATTATTTTACCAAATGGGTAGAAGTTTACGCGATTCCGAACCAAGAGGCCACAACGGTCGCGGACTAAAAGAATTCATTAGCCGATATGGAGTGCCCTTGGAAGTTCACAGCGATCAGGGAAGGAATTTCGAAAGCCATGTATTCCAGGAAATTTGTGAGAAGCTGGGAATGAAGAAGACCAGGACAACGGCGTTGCATCCAGTCAGATGGAATGGTCGAAAGAATGAACAGGACCATAGGAAAATACCTGTCCAAAATAGTTTCCAGCCACCAAAAAGATTGGGACCAGTACCTTTCCCTATTTGCATTGGCGTATCGATCTGCCATCAATGAGTCCACAGGTGAAACACCTGCGAAAATCCTATTTGGACGCGAAATGAGACTTCCTTGTGACCTGGAATTTGGTTGTCGTCCTGGAGAAGATCTAGCGGGAGAAGACTACGTGATCCAGTTGAGAAAAAAGATGGACGATGTACACCAATTGGTACGAACAAATCTCCAAGTTGCCAGCGACAGAATGAAAAAACGGTACGACACGCAGGCTACTGAAGGCAGTTCCAGAGAAGGGGACAGAGTATGGTTGCACAACCCAACGAGGAGAGAAGGCTGTTCTCCAAAACTACAAAAGTCTTGGGAGGGTCCGTACTTAATCAAGAAGAAGATCAACGACGTCATCTATCGCATAAGTAAGATCCCCAATGGAAAACCGAAAGTAGTCCACCAAAATCGACTAGCGCCATTCGAAGGAGACCATGACCATGAAGAAGGAGTAAACCATATCCGGGAAGATCCTGACCCTGCCTTCGAAGAATTTATGGGCGCATATGGAGGTACCGGTAAAGCTAGATTTGGAGTTACTTCAGAGCAACGACAAGATTTGTTCACGCTTCCGGAAGACTATTCACTGGCACACAACATCCCAGCCAATACCAAAAATGCACGAGGTTTAGCATTCGTCTTTCGAAAGAAGTTTGGACAATCAGAAAAACTTTCAGAACAGATTCCGACCCCTGGCAAAACACTGAAACTCAAACACAACTCACGACACATCTTCTATCTCGTAACAAAGGACGAATTTGAGGATCGATCCACCTACTGGAATGTGTGGGAAGTGCTACGAAGTCTTCGAGACCACGTGCTGGAATCCAACGTGAAGAAACTAGCGATGCCTAAGATAGAGGGCAACCAGTTGGATTGACGAGTCATTAGGAATATGGTAGAAGTGATCTTCGAAGATACCGATGT
>CAJUYH010008665.1:0-15018 GCA_910591685.1 Galerucella tenella
CTGAGCTCTTGTGTAATCAGTTCCAAAATGGTGTGGGAATGCCTAGAAAAACTCAATGAACTAGGCCAGAAAAACATAGTCACCTTACTATGGATTCCAGGACAAACTGGAATAGAAGGAAATGAAATAGCAAATGAACTAGCAAAGAGGGGGACTGAAATACCTTCCTGGGGGCCCGAACCCTTTTGCGGAATCAGCCCCAATGTAATATTGGAAGAAATAAGTAAAGCCGAGAAAAAGAGAAGATCTGACCATTGGAAAGATCTAGTAGGGGGCTTATACAATCAAAGACTCTACTGGGTGACTACAACCTGTTGAGATCAAAAGAATGCATAAGAAGTCAAAGTAAAACTGCACTAAGAGTTTTAACAGGGATCCTAACGGGACATTGTCGCCTGAATGGGCACCTGAAAAAGCTCAAAATAATGGAGGAAAAAGAATGCAGATTCTGTGGAATGGAAGAAGAAACCTCCATCCACATACTTTCCAACTGCACTGCACTTCAGAATCCTGGAGCACACCACCTGGGAGATTACTGGATAGAAGAGGAACATTTGCCTAAGTTGAAGCCTGCAGACATCCTGAAATTCCTCCGGGAAATAGGACTAAAGAAACTACTAGTTTCTGAGACTCTCCTCAGAAACTGAGTAGAAGTAAGGGAGCACAATAGATCTTTTAGGTCTCAGTGAATGTCACCCCAAAAATCACACATACACACATACATACATGCATCAACTCTCGTAATGTTATTACGATTTTTTTTTCTCCAGGCCTCTCATTATTTTAATTATTGGTTCATTTTTATTTTACCCTGCCTCACTTTGGTAATTATCATGTCGTAAGTTAAAAATATATTCACACAGCATAAGATAATTTCATTAAATAATTTGGTGTTTTACTTAAACTGGACATAAAATGACGGTAAATACATTAGTCATGTTTTCACATAACCTAACTAACACATCGTTTGAAAACAAATATAGAATTCTTATATAATTGAAAAAATGTAGCACAATTTACTTCACCAGCATCTAGACGTTGAAACATCAATTCCATTCATTTACCTGTTTTTTACGATATCTCAGTATAGGAAAGAGATATCGCCTTGCGGTTTGCAGTGTTATGTTGCTAATTCAGTCTAAATTTTAAAGACCCACTCCAATTTGTATGCGTCCATTTAAAATTAATACGAGTAAGCACACGTCAAGGAGGTTGCGTTAATGGCCATGGTACGATTGCGCACGGCTGGTGTAAACCCCGAAGTAGGAATGGGCCAATTGAGGTTGAGCCTATGGAAGGAAGCGCTCACTGCGCTACCTCTCCTGCAGGCAGCCAACGATGCAATTGAACCCAGGTTTTTGTTTAACAAACCCTACAAAATTCAAATAAAACAGAACACAGAGCCAGATGCTGCAAATGCAATACGCATATATACAGATGGTTCAAAAATGAAAGAAGGCTCAGGCTGTGGAATTTACTCGAGAGCACTGAGCCTCAAGATTAAGTGGGGAATGGGAAACAATACCAGCGTGGTTCAAACAGAACTGGCTGGTATCTCAATTGCCACAAAAGAACTAACTAGAAGAGGAATTTCTGGCAAAAACATAATAATCTTCACTGATAGTAGACAAGCCCTGTTAGCCTGGAACAGACAACGTGTTATATCGAGGCTAGTACTAGAGTGCCACCAAGATTGAGCTGACGCCTCGGCAGATAACAATATTATCCTGAGGTGGGTTAAAGGGCACGACAGGAGTAAAGGAAATCGCATTGCTGATTCTTTAGCCAGGGAAGCCGCTGGACTGAAAATTCTAGGACTCAGTGACACCTACGGCCTAACGACTTCGACAATTGCGGAACTAGCCAAACGTTACACCCATGCTCAATCCCTTAAGAGATGGGATGGAATCAAAGGATGCAGTTTTGCCAGGATCACCCTGGGCGACCCTCGGAAGCTGGCGCCGAAGAAATATTTGGCGATGACCAGGAAAAACCTACGTTTAACAGTAGGATTTCTGACTGGTCACTGTCAACTAAGTAAACACCTCCATACTATGGGGCTAGTGGACACACCTCTATGCAGGATGTGTGAACAGGAAGATGAAACTGTCTTATGCGAGTGTCCGGAGTTATCGTCAATAAGAGAGTGTGTGTTCGGTGAGTCTTGGCCTACACCTGCCGATATAAAGGAGATGTCTCCCAGTGACCTGTCCACCTTCCTGAGAAGGACAGGATGGACAATGACCTAGGAGGACAACTCCTCGGGAGGATGTACAATGGGTCACATGTGGCCTAAGTGCTGTGAGCCTACACACTCACCCTCCCTACTCTACAGATACAGATACAGAAGCACAATATTTGAAAAAATGAAACAGCGCCCTCTAGCATTCATGTTATTGATCAGACTGCTTTATATTTACAAATTTTCGATTGTTCGACAAAAACTCTTTCAAACAACATCAAGTTTATTGAAATCGGTCGAGCAGAACCGGAATTACAGGCGTTTTTTCGTAACAAGGTTTCCACTCTTCCCCACCCCTTATTTAAAGAGATAGTCTTAAACCTGTTATATTAAAAACATGCAAAATTTGTCGAGGAATGTGATTATGAAATTTAATATTTAATTAAGTGAATTCTGGAAAATTTTGCATTTTAAAATTTTAACTGTTAAATACGCCCTCTAGTGGTGGACCTACAACTCTGAAAATAATTTCCAAGCGTTTCTCGATGCCACTTTTGTTATAAATTTTTTTCCCGAACCTGTGCTTTAATCCACTCCTGATATATGGCCGACGTCCGGTACGGTGTCGGCCACTTTGCGCCCGACCGTTTTGCGCTCCTACCTGAAATCGGCCACTTTGCGCTCTGCTACTTTCATAATCTACTTTATTTTCTTCGATCTGCCCATTTGCAATATAATTTTAAATTCCTCCTACCTACAATAATAGTCCGGTAAAGGGTAAGTTAAAAATATTAGTTTTACAAGAAAACAAGAAAGTACAAAAATTATATTTATTTTTTCAAAGTTTTTTTATAAAGTAAAATACAAAAATCCATGTCAATAAAAACTTGTTTGTTTATTCGAGCTTCTGAATATAAGCTAACGTCTTTAAACATGTTCTCAAGTCTCTTGTGTCTTTAATGTTTTGGATAATTTCTTTAATGTTTTGGAAATTCTTTCATCTAAAGTAATATAGGTTTTTTTGCGCCGCTTTCCTTCTAAATTTGAAGTAGATCTGTCATAAATGTGATCAGAATATTCTGCTTCTTTAAGTAGGCACTTCACCTATTGAAATACATTGGAATGTGGAAATTCTATTTCTGATGCTGTAGCGGGATCCTTGTGCAGACCATGTGCACGTCTTCTACAGGCATTTAAACCACTTTTCACTGAAGTAAATGTTGGCTTCTCTTATTATTCTGTTGTTATCCATAATGATATTGCCTCGACATTTTTCAGTTTTTTCTTTCATACAACTCCAAAAAACCGAGCCATCTTTATTGGTTTTCTTTATACGAAAGCTATATCCCTTAT
Organism: Galerucella tenella; assembly: GCA_910591685.1. Classification (NCBI taxonomy): domain Eukaryota; kingdom Metazoa; phylum Arthropoda; class Insecta; order Coleoptera; family Chrysomelidae; genus Galerucella; species Galerucella tenella. The sequence goes on from CAJUYH010008665.1 coordinate 3,536, forward strand.
ACAGTGCACAAGGTTTTCCCTTCGAGGTTTCAATAATTTGCACGTCCATTTTTAAAATATGATTCAAAAATGTAAAAATATCACTCTCCACAATTCTCAATACTTCTGTATCAAAGAACGAAACGAAACTGATTAAACATCAACAAATTAGGTAGGCAGGTAATTTTTGGGGAAATCCTGGGATTTAAGACATACCTACCCTACCCTAATTACCCCTAATTTACTTTTCTTGGAAATGGACATTAACAGAAACAGAAAAGAAGATGTTTATTATTTTTCTGTAGTAGGTACCATGGGTTTTAAGCAAATTTTCTAAGCTAACCTTTACCGGGCTATTATGTTATAATAAATTTAAAATTATATTGCAAATCGGTAAATCCTAGAAAAAAGGATAATACATTTCTATTATGAAAATCGCAGAGCGCAAACAGGTCGATTTCAGGTAAGAGCGCAAAACGGCCGAGCGCAAAACGGCCGTATTCGTCCGGTACACCTGATATATCCATTATATCTATACAAATGTTATTTTATACGAAAATACTCGAGGTATAACTATAAAAATATCTCAACTGATTACTAATAGCATTGTCTAATATAAAGAGATAGTCTGACAACCTTATGGGCTAATAATTTAACAGTTTTTCGGTAGTTCGGACTAGACGTATAGGTGGCGATGGATTTAACGTTTCGATGGCGCTGAATACAATATTTCACTTCGAATTAGGAAAGATACCTATTTATTTAGAGTGATTATGTCTTTAAACGCTAGATGTAACTGACGACAATTTGTATTAATAATTGTGAGTCTATTTTCGAAATAAATCTACCTGGCAGAACAGAAGATCAAAAGAAGGTCATTGTAATAACCAACCACTGAATAGTAGGGGTAGGAGGGTTGTCTCTGGAGTAGGTGAAGGGCCCTAAAATATTATTTGGAATTTAATCTCAAACACAAATATTATTATCTATTGTATATTTTAAAATTTAAAATGTGGGACAATAGTGAGATTTTAAAAGAGGTATTTTTTTAGTAAAGTATAGATAAATCTCTTCATCAATAATGATTATCGATTCTGAATTTACTTTGAAAAATAGTTCAGAAGTTTATTTTGCAGGATATTTGTGCAAAAAGGTTTGGGATAGATACAAGTGTGATTTATGTAAACATTTTTATATTATATGACGATTTAATGTACAGGGTTATTCATTATAAATGTCTCAGCCCCTACCATAGTTATTATTGTATAAACAAAAAAAAAATTTCAAATAAAAGTAAAGTAAAAAAATTATTCGTTTTTTTAAATGAGACACCCTATATATGATTGAATTTTTGAAAACATCTTACACCGTTCTTTAGATATTAAATAAAAGTTTTGGTCAACATTTAATTAAAATTACAAATAATAGATAATAACGAATATAACATAGCTTTCTTTGATGATATTGACTTTTCAATATTTATAGTATTATTTATCCTTTAATATCTAAAGAACGGTGTAAGACAGGGGTATGATATGGTATATTTTTGAAATCAGAACAGAAACATCTTTTCAAAAATTCAATAATATATAGAGTGCCTCATTTAAAAAAACGAATAATTTTTTTGTGTCCCCCAAACTATGCACGCCACTGTACTTTTGTTAACGTTATAATAAAATTAGTTTATAACCAGTCAACTTTTATTTAAAATTTTTTTTTGTTCATACAATAATAACTATGGTAGGGGCTGGGACATTTATAATGAATAACCCTGTAACAATCTCTGACATTTGTTTGTTTTTATTTTATGTTCAGAAAAAAAAATTATAAATATCTGTTTTTGTCAAAAAATGTTTTTTTTACAAAATTCATAACAATTCTTTCACCCAAAACCCGATTGTTATACACGATTCTATTAGGAATTCATCTCGGTGATAGAAGATTATCTATAAATGTGTTCATTCATCCTATTGTCCATCAATAAAAGTTTCTTTTAACTACCTGCTTCCTATGAAAACGTATTCAAATATCATTTGTTGAAAATATTTTCAGTAGAGATATAGGTAGCTAACGGAATATAAAAAGCGATCAACTATTTAAACTCCATTCCAAGATACATATTTCGTTTTAACTAAACACCAATATGATTGATTCAAAAGAAAAGCAAACAGCAGGTAGACGTTAATCCGTTAACAATAACACAGTATCGTATACCTATTTTTTATGAAACATCTTTTGATAACATCTGCCAATTAGAATTAGATGAAATGAACTAAAGCGTATACGACATACCCTGTATGTTACAACATTTTATCTCAGTAAATAAATTCTTTTTTTCAATTCAGTGATTTTTTTCACAAAATAAATTAAATTTGTGTGTGTAGTATGTAAATTTTACCAACTACGGATCTGTTACATTCATTATAAATCCTATCAGTAGTCGAAGAAATATTGTGAAAAAATATAGGTACTTTACTAAAGGCTTATTTTAAATCGGAAAACCTACCTATTGTATTGTTTGCTTAGGTAGGTACCTTTGACGTTTAGAAATGAATGCTGTTAGTTAAGGGCTTTTAATATTTTAAGCTGATCACGGAGCCACCTATTGGTCAGTAGCAAGTATTTGAAAGTTTCCAAGTTTCACCGTAATTTAACTTAGGTCGCCACCTCTCAATATATATGCATCTCTTTTTTTAGAATCTCTGTTATACTCATGAGGTTGACAGACTATTTCTTTATATTAGACAATGTATTAACTAACTGCAAATACCGATTCGAATATGAAAGATAAAAAAATTGGTAATTTGTAATCAGTGACTAAAGTAACGTTTTCTGAAGCAAATAAAAAAATGCTAACTTCTGAAATTTGGCGAAAAAAGCACGATTCAATTTCTTTTATGAAAATGGTATTAGCTTTTTCAAATGTTACTTCAGTATTTACATTTGTTGAATGGTTGTGGCAGAAATATCTTTTTGTACCTTTTGATTTATTTTTATAATAAATTTGTATCATGAAATGTATCATTATTTTCACATGGAAATCGGGAGTTGCAGATTCATAACTATAAAAATAATCTGAAACCGGCTATGGGTGGCTGTTCAGTTGTGACCTTCAAATATTTTCAACGAATCGATTCTCTGGGATCGATTTTTTCGGCGATTTCGACTACCGATGGGGGCGCTGGCGTTCGTAAACAAACATGGTGGATAAGAAGTAATAATTTTGCCGGGTATATCTACTTAGTGACTATTAGTGAGGTTACTTGTGATTTAACATTCCATTTGGCTTGTGTCTTCGTAGTGTTCGTTGTGTTTTTATAAATTTTGAATCTTTTGACTACTTTTGGTGTATCGCGCTTATTCCCGTTCTTCTCTCTTTTTATAATGGAGAACGACGAAGTGTATTTAGGTTTGGCGTCAGTGTTTTCCTATCTACAGGCGAACTTTGAAAGCAGATGTTTTGTAGAAGGCGAAGCACTCTTAAATGCTAAACATATTATTCTAATTGGCAAAACTGCAGTAAATGAAATATCTGTAGAGATACTAGCATTGTGCCTTCAAACCAGTGCAATTAAAAGTGCTCCCCATGAAATAAAGGGAAAGTTGGATATTCATGGGAATAAATTATCAGTTTCCCAATTTACATGCAGTTGCAAGGCTGGCCTTTCTGGAATATGTAAACATATTGCTGCTGTACTCTTAAAATGTACAAGGTAATAAATACTTATTTTTAATAATTATTTTATTCCGTGAAACAAAAACATTTTAATTTCTTTTCACTTACATTCTACTCTAATTCTAGATCTAACATTTCTTCTCTGGAAAAGCTCTCTACTACAGATGTTAAATGTTACTGGAGTAGTAAAAAGAGGGAAGTGGAAGAAGAATATGAAGCAAAACCGATTTTGGAAACATCTTGCTTTGAGTCCAAAGTTACTGAGACAAAGGAGTTGACTCATGATCAGCAGCAAGAATGCTTTCAACAAACTGTTATCTTCAGTTTGTCAGGAGTCTAGCTTGACTTTGCATTTGTAAGTTGATTTCTTCATAGAATTGTAATGTTTAAGTTATTTTAAAATAGTACCATTAGTAGTAAACATTATACATTTTTTTAGAAAAGGACGAGCTACAGCTCAAGATTTCAGCATGGAAGTAGAGGAAGTAACAATTCCGGAGGCTTTTAATGTTATAGTTTCTCAGGCTGCAGAGTCTTTATTTCTGGAAAATCTTAATTTAGATATCAAAAACTTTTCTTTAAAACCATGCTGCATGTCATTAGCTAATGATATACTGGATTTAACACTTTTTAATAAAGCCTTAATGTGTGCTCAAAAATCTACCACTTGGCATGAGATTAGGCAGTTACGAATCTCAGGTAGGTACTTATTTATATTATTGAAAAACTATAAATCTATAAAATATAATAAAAGTATATTTTTTTAAACATAGGTACCTATGTAGTATTTCACATTTGGTGTTCTTTTAGGTTCAAGATGTTATTCAATTTACACCTACTCTAAAAATGATTGGAATACTAAAGCTACAAACTATTTTTGGCCAAAAAAGCTTCACAACAGATATGTTGAACATGGTTTGAAATATGAAAGTGAAGCCTTGAAAAAGTACAAGCTGGTTAATAATTACACCGCTATTGAAATGGGGTTAATCATTTGTAGACAATATCCTTGGCTAGCTTATTCCCCAGATGGCATAGTAATGGAAAATGGTTATCCAACAAGACTAGTTGAGATTAAATGCCCCTATGATGGTAAGTTTGTAATAAATTTAAACATACATATGGCAGATAGTTGGTTATCGCTGGACCTAGTTATGCAGGAACTGCCCAACCTACAAGCCAATTATTTTCTTCGTATGTATCCCAAAATGAACTAAACTAAAAAGACATTAAAATACTAAGATTTTCAGATGTATCTTAAAATATTACAATCTTAAAATAGGTAACACATTTATAACACCAACAAAAAATTGTTTATAGAGAAACCATTTATGATAGAATTTTTTTAGTAAAAGTTCACTACTTCTTACTAGGTTCTGGATTTTTATGATTATGTAATAAGTTATTACAGTTATTACTAATAACTAGTAGACTAATTCGCCTTTGAGTTTATTCTATCCAATTTTGTTGATTTTACTTAAATAAATAAATATTTTTACTTTTCATTTTCCAGGTCTCGACAATGATGCAATTAATTTCGTCCACATCTGTTCTGACAGAGGTGTTGCACTAAAAAAAAGACATGCCTACTATGGACAAGTGCAGTTGGGAATGGCGATATTAGGTTTAAAAATGTGTGACCTTATTTTATATTCAGCACATTCAAAAACATTTTTAAATATCGTTGTGCATTTTGATGAGCAATTTGCTGCAGAAATGATTGTGGACATCACAGCGAAATATTTTACCCACATGTTGCATGTAATATGTAAAAAAAGGGAAAATAAACCTGGAAGTAGTAAATAAAACAATTACATAATATGTGATTTGTTAATTTAATGTGGAAAATTTTAAAGGCATTCATTCCAAATGACAAACAAGAAAATAGTTTCAATATAATTGATATGGGTAATGGTGAGTTAGTCTCCGATATAAATGTAATACCAAATTGTTTAAATACATATTATGTTAAAAGTATTCTGGATATAACAGAACAAATTGATAAAAATTTTGCAAATAGTTTTCCAGTAGTAGATAAAAAACTCTACTGAAAAATGTTTTTAATGCCAATAATTACCCGGCAGAATTTGTAAATGAAGAAATCAAGAATATAGAGAAAGGCTCATTGTTAATACCCCATAATAATAACAGTAATATTAATAATTCAGCTAACATAATTTTTAAAAACTTGACAATACCGTATGTTAGGGGTTTGTCAGAAAGAATTAAAAAAATTGGTAATCAATTTAATATTCGAACCAGCTTTAAATCTAACAATACTTTGAGATCTATATTAACAAAAACGAAAGCAAAAAATGAAGAACAATCTTCAAAAAATTACATATATCAGATATCGACCATTGAAAGTCCGAACATAAAAAATACATCAAAGATAGGGAATTCTTTAAGTCAGGTATTTGTAAACATGCTAGGGAAGAGGGGCATAAAATTCAATGGGATTCGACAAAAATAATATTGAAAGAGCCCAATAATAAAAGACGAAAAATCAAAGAAAGTGCTTTAATACAACTAACTGCAGATAAATGTGTAGCTAGTATTTCAGCCGAATGTAGTCAAATTTGGTTACCAATGCTAGAAAGAGAAATTTCCAATAATCAATTACCTGCGTTATCAGGATAGCATCATAAGTTTTTATTCAGGTTTTCTGATGATTTATCATTGGAATAGTTGTTAATCGATACACACTTCAATACACAAAATCACCAAACTGAGTTATACATATTTTGAAAACAAAAATAATCATACACAAAAAAGTTTTATTAACAATATTTCCAAAATAAGCGGAAAAAAGCGCTATGGCAATAAAAACCGTTCCTGGAACGTGCACTTTACTGGGTGGATTCCATATCGTTAGAATGTCATAAAATAAAATATTTTATTTCACATTTTACCAGGGATATGATCTACTATGAATGGACCTTAATAAAATTTGGCAACAAAGTTTTGAAGTCTTGAACTTCAAAATATTATTGATTGTCTAGTTGTCAAATAACTATTGATAATAATTTGAAATTCAAAGAGCATGCAAATCAAGTAATAAAAACTGTAGCCTATAAAATTAAGTATTTTGGACGATGCTCTCCATATCTCAGTCAATGGTCCAAATTAACTGTCTTTAACACAGTAATATAACCACATTTTAATTATTGCACTACAATTTTGTATTTGCTCAACCAAAATGAAATTAATCGTCTTCAGAAGATGCAAAACTGTGCCATGCGAATAATATTAAAGTGTTCTAAGTACACTGCTATAAATAGAATGCTGAAGGCACTTAACTGGATGCCAATAAATAAATTAATACTATACTCCACATTAATTTTTATTTTTAAAGTTAAAATTGGACTTGCACCAGTGCATCTGCAGGATAAGTTCTGTATTAATCTTGATGTACATAGCTATAACACAAGAAGTACCTATAACTCTGTTTTTCATAAAGGCATTAATTCTTTCAATAATTTACTAGAATATATTAAAAAAAGTTCATCTGTAAATTCTTTTAAAAGGGCATTAAAGGATTATTTATTGTCGGAGTCAACAGTCACAGTGTAATATGATGTTTGTTTAAATTTGTTCTAATTTTAATTTCTTAGTGATGTACCTACTTTTTATACTATAACCACAATATGTTGTACTGTTCTTGTTAATTGTATTATGTGTATGTATATTATGTAAGTGGAATTAGTTATTTTTGACTAAATAAAGAGATATAATATATATATATATATATATGTTGTGACATGTCACATTTGGCCATTACCTATAACCGGAACATTTCTTTGTGTATTTTTACCATGAAACGGCGAGAAATAAATAAAAGAAATTACAATCTGCATCACGAGACAAAATTTCATTTTAAAATTGTAATAAAATTATCATTGTTATACCCATATGGTCATTAGACATTATTTTCATAGTTGAAAAGAAACGTGTGTGGACACTTTCCGTGTGTGGTCACTTCAGTGATTTGAATTGAATAGTTACGAAAACAGAAATTCTACAATATAAAGTGGCGTTAAATAATTGTGTATATGTTTTATAAATAAGCAGTGATCAAATATGATCACATTTGTTAATAAACTATTAGTATTAAGAAATTAATCTTAAGTTTATTATATCTAATTTTCTAATTGGTCGAAATAATTTAAATTCTGCATGGCGATAAAAAAACAATTGAAAAAATAATAAGGATGTTGATGAGGGAGTCGGTTGCTAAGGGGTTGTTGATAGCGGTAATGAAAAAACACGTTTACAGATTTTAGAAGTTTGATAAAAACCTTAACTTACCTACCTTTTTTTGTGAGAAGTACTCACAAACATAATTAATTAAATTTGGATTGTCCCTGATTATGTTATAATTCATTATACGAATACTATTCCATCGAATTTCATGGTAGGAGCAGATAGTATGTAGCTTTTTCCTTGGAGCACCACATATTCTTATAGAAGAATTTGAAATAAGATATTTTATATATTTTGTCAAGAACAAACGGAAAGAAGACCTTCAAATAAAAAGAAAAGTAAGGTTAGTTTTAATATTAATGAAGTTGAGAAAACATTTCACCACATCTGAAGTACAATTTATGTGGCAGTGTACTTACCTGGAGAATGGACAATTCCCAGTCCACATGAACAGTTGTACTTTACACTTATATTCATAAACGTTGTGATAACGTACCATAATAAAGTTTTATTGGAAATCACAACCCAACGTGATTTACACCAGCTTGAGGTGGAAGTTCCCAGTTACACCACCACGAACAGTTATTATTTTTTTTTGTTTTTCTAGATAACTGTAACATTAAAAGCTCGGTTTTGTACAAAACATATGATTGGTATTGTGAAGAAATTAGAAAACGTGATGCAGATTTGAATATCTTTTTACCAATTGCATACAGCAACTTATGTTAACTGTTCTTTTCTAAGAATTTATTTCGTAAACTTTCTAGCTGTGTTTGGAATCATTTAATTAGTTGTCTCCCTCTAACTATCGTAGGTAGATCCGTACCAGATTTCAATATATAATAATAGATGGCGTAACAAGTAGTTTAAAATATAATATTTTATTTTTTATAGACTTGATATTGAATTCGAAAATTCAATTTAGTTTGAATTTTTGATTTTCATCAAAATTAACATATATTTTGCCTAAATAATAATAATAAAGGAATTTTGAACAAATATTTTAGTGTAATGTTAGGTACATAGATACTATTTCTAGTTTTGAATTTTATTAATTAACAAAAAGGTTTTTTTTATGTGTTGAGGTGACACATTGTGTTAAAATATTTTATGTTTAATATGTAATAAATTTATCTTGTGTTGATCGAATAGAACTTTATTTTACCAACTTTCCATCTAATTACTAACACCAGACATTTGAGAGAGTGCAACGAATGGATGCTGGCCACGTCTCTGAGAAGAAATACCCAGTTTCATGTTCCAAATTATATTGCTTTATCTGAGCTACCAATTATCAAATTCATCTGATTAGTTGAAGACAACTAAACAATTTGTTTTCTTTTTTATTGCCTCAGAACACATATAATTAATAATTAATCTCACATACACACAGCCCACACAATATAAATAAATAAGAAAGTCACAAATGGCGCCCAACGTGGGGCGAATGTAAACAAAGGTGGGATATACACTGAATTTTCCTAGGTTGCAATTTCTTCATCTGGTGTTTTCATAATAATCAAAAGTTGGAAAGTTGGAAAATAAAAACTGTTACAAAATATTTTAAAAGAAATAAAAACAGTAGTTGTCGAGCTTAGACGTTCACCTGTAGAACATTAACTACAGACATTTACCGTTGACCACACTAAAACTAAACAATACTACAAAGATGTCGGATAAAAGAGAAATTAATTTAGAAAGTTGGAAGGTGGCAGACTTGAAAGCTGAACTAAGAAAAAGACACATGGACGATGATGGTAATAAAGAAACGTTGTTGAGAAGATTAAAAGAAACCCTAGGAAAAGAGTCAGGAGATTTAGAACAGAACAGAGATAAGGGGGGAAGGTTAGAAGTATCTAAAAGGATTGGCATACTGGATCAAGATGGAGAAGAAGAAGAACCGGTACAAATAATAAAGGAGTTGCATCACTATGTACCAGTACAACAGACACAGGAAACAGGATCTAACTTAGATTTAACACAATTAATGAATTTTATGCAAACTATGAAGAACGAAATAAAGAATAATATGGAAACGATGAGTGAGAAAATGGAAAATAGCTTAAAACAAAGTATAGAAGGTATTGAGTCTAGAATACAAACGAATCTAAGAGCCGACATTAAGAAATTGACTGAAAACTTAGAAAAGAAGTATGAGAGCCACCAAAATAAGTTGGAGACGTTGGAGTCTAAACTGGAAATAGTAGAGACGGATTTGAGCAACATTGGTGAAAATTTTGATAAAAGAATAGAATACTGGGAACTAAAAATGGACAAACAGGAAGAAGAGGTCAAAGAAGGTTTCAAAGATACAAAGAATAGAATGAGCAATAATTATGTGAAAGTCAATGCAAGAATTTCGGAAATTCAAGAAGAAATGAGAAAAGGGATTCAATTGAATTTGGATTTATCCGAAGAAGGAGACAAAATGACAGAACGATTACTACGAAAGGAAATCAGTGAAAAACTAAAAACAGGAAATTCTAAGGAAAACCATAGCCTTATGGAAGATATAAAGAAACAATTTGAAGAAAAATTAATGAGTCTAACTAAAGAGATTTCTAAAGTATCAGATGCCAGAGCAATAAATGATATGAGTTTTCAATATTTGAATTATCAAGGGGGAAAGTTTGATGAAGGAATGAAATTCTGTGGTGACAGCAAAAGAATACACCCTATGAATTTCATTCAAACAATTAAGAATAAAGGACACAGAATTAGAGATGTTCAAGATTTAAGAGAATTCATAAGAGCAAGTTTAACTGGTAATGCACTAATTTGGTGGAATTGTAAAGAAACAAATGTCCAAACGATGGACGATTTCGAGAAAATATTTGTAGAGAATTTCTGGTCAGAAGCACAACAATGTAGAGTTCGAGAAAGACTATATTTTGGTCGTTTCAATACTCAAAAAAGTAATTTGACGACTTATGCTTTACAACTTTTTGCAGAAGCACAATTTCTAGTACCTAATATTCCTGAAGGGGAAATAGTAATGTTTATTTCTAGGCATTTTAAACCAGAAATAAAAGAAACCATTGCAGTACAAAATATCTGTAGATTTGACCAGCTAATATCTTACCTATCTCGTATTGAGAGAAACTTGAATAATCATACTGGGGAAAATGTTTCTATGAATCCAGGTCCAAACAGAAATTTGAATATTACACAAAATAGACAAAATTATGGTCGCAATTACGTTGATTTTATTCATAATCGAAATCAAATACATACAAATAATGTGAACAATACAAACAATAGACATAATGAAAACAGGCTTGGTCAGAACAATCGTAATAATAATACAAACAACTACAGAAATAATTATAATCAAGGACATTATAATGTAAATGACAATTATGGTAGATATAATAATTCTACAAGAAATCAAAATAATTATGCTAACAATAGGCAAAATCCCAGGAATGTTGAAAATAGTAGGAATGATAATAACAGACAAACTAATACACACAATAACAGACAGGTGAATGCAATAAGCACGACAAATACGAGGCATAGATCAGGTAGTATGGATGGACAAGTGTCCAGACAATTTAGACAACCGCTTAGCGACAATAATCATAGGTCGAGGTCTTCTGAGAATGCTGGTAGATCTGACAGATCT
>CAJUYH010008666.1:0-15017 GCA_910591685.1 Galerucella tenella
ATTTTGCAATTATTCACCGTTTAGAGGCGTGAAAAGTTATAAGAATGCTTTGCATTTTAATTTGTATTTATTTGGAGACTTCTTTCAGCCGCTGGCGTAGCTGGATGTCTTTTAAGCACCGCTGCGCATTTTCAACGCTCTTTATGATTATTCAAAGCAGATTTACCTGTCGTTTTGCACTTTTATGAGAATTAACCACAAGCCTATTCAGCTGGCTTGTAGCTGGTTAGCATTTTAAAAAATGACGAAAAGTTCAAAAATAAATTTAGGCGTCGGATAAGTCCATGGAACATCTTTAAAATTAGAAAAATTTATATTATTACATAGTTTGCAAATGTACTTGGGTTATTTTTAATCAAGTCTTGAAGATAGTAGATATCCTTTACAAAGGGCCGATATTGCCTATCTACTTCCCTTTCGTCCTTAATGCTTCAACTCACTAACTTAGGATTGGAAAGCTTGGAAATTTGAAGAAACACTGAATATGCTACAACTCTCAATATTCTGTCTGTAAAGCAGCAATAATGTTACGCGAGCTGCTGCATTAATGTGCTCAATTAGTGCCCCCAGTGAAATTCTCATATGATACGACTATGGCTCCTCCGCCGTATTTTCAAGAATGATCTGGAAAACGTAACATCTAGAAAAACCCGGCGCATCCACCAAAACTTCGAGTTCGAGAAGTCTCTAGAATAAGTCGTGCGAGTATAAATAGGCGACGAGCATCGCAGCGGAGTTAGTTAGTCAGTTAGTGTTGATACTGAAAGAAAGCAATCGCGCCTCGATAAAGTGACTCTCATATAAATTATAGTTAGTGTGTGTTTAGTGTGTATATGAATTATTAAATAAGAACTGTATTTCAATATAAATCTGTAAATACATATAAATTAATAGTAGATATAAAGTAGAATAAACGTTACATTGGTGTCAGAAGTGGGATTAAAAAATAAATATACAGGAAGATGGCGAAGAAACTTTGTGAATTAAAAGTTTCAGAGCTTCGAAGAGAGTTGGAGGATTACGAATTGGACACAAGTGGGGCCAAGTCAGCGTTAGTGGAACGACTGAAAAATGCTATGATTAGCAATGGATTGGACCCGGAAACGTTTGAATTTACCGACGAAGCGTCCGCCTCTATAACCTCTTCCATAAAAAACGAAATTTCGTCCATGGAAAGTAAACTTTCGGCGGACATAGAAAATAAAATGTCGGACATGGAAAATAAAATTTCGACGGATATAAAAAACGAAATTTCATCCATGGAAAATAAAATTTCGACGGATATGGAAAACAAAATGTCTGATATAAAAAACGAATTTTCGTCCATGGAAAGTAAACTATCGGCGGACATAGAAAATAAAATGACGGACATGAAAAATGAAATGACATCTATGAAAACTGATATTTCTGCCGTGAAAGAAAAAATCTCTTGATCAACATCTAAAATATGGTGGGCAAGTAATTTCGTAAATTGTTCACAAAACCAGATTTATATAGACGACAGGACGCGTGTTTCGAAAATTCTGCTAATCAACAGTAAAAACGGTTCACGTCAACTAATTTTTTGTCAGAATGAAGTTATATTGTTGGGGAGCTAATAGCTATGGTCAGCTAGGACTGGGATACAGGTCTGATGAAGAATTATCACCTAAAGAAATTTGCATCCACAGTCGGACGGAATGGTAGAGCGAATGAACAGAACTCTTGGCAAATACCTGTCTAAAGTAGTATCTAACCATCAGCGAGATTGGGACCAATATCTCTCGCTATTTGCGATGGCCTACAGATCCGCCATCAATGAGTCTACCGGCCAAACACCAGCGAAAGTTCTGTTCGGACGCGAAATGAGATTACCCTGCGACCTTGAATTTGGATGCCGACCCGGAGAAGACATAGCTGGTGAAGATTACGTGACCCAGCTGAGAAAAAGAATGGACGACGTACACGAGCTGGTTCGATCGAATCTCCAGATCGCTAGCGATAGGATGAAGAAAAGGTACGATACGCAAGCTACAGAAGGAGGTTTCCACGAAGGAGACAAAGTCTGGCTGCATAACCCAAGAAGACAAAAGGGTTTTTCTCCAAAGTTGCAGAAAGCTTGGGACGGTCCGTACCTCGTGAAGAAACGAATCAACGATGTCATATATCGTATCAGCAAGATCCCAAACGGAAAGCCAAAGGTGGTACACCGTAACCGATTAGCGCCATTCGAGGGTGACCACGATGAGGAAGTAAACCAGCTTCAGGAAGTAGCCGATCCTGCTTTTGTAGAGTTCATGGGTGCTTATGGTGGTACCGGAAAAGCAAGATTCGGCGTCACCACTGAGAGACGACAAGACAAGCTTACCGTTCCAGAGGAATACTCACTGGCCATAAACATCCCTGCCAGCGTAACCGATGCACGCGGACTGGCATCTCTGTTCATAAAGAAGAGTGGCGCCCGACGTTTGCAAGACCAGTTACCAGTACCAGGTAAAGCTCTGAAGCTGCAAGATGGCTCCCGCTACAATTTCCAGTGACGAGAAACACCTTCGACGAAAGACCAACGTACGAGGATGTCTGGGAAGCATTACGAAGCTTGAGGGAGCATGTGCTTGAATTGGATGTGCATAGGCTAGCCATGCCCAAGATTGAATGTAGGCATTTAGATTGGCGAATAATCCGTAACATGGTAGAAGTAATCTTCCGAGACACCGAAGTGCAGGTACTAGTCTGCGGCCAAGCACGGGAGACACAGCCAACAGAGAAGACGGTCGCATGTTACTTCCATGCAACTGGAAAATGTAACAAGGGAACCAGTTGCCGATACAGTCATCTCGTTTCAGTTTCCTAGTTAGTTCCAGGAGGAACTGTCTCTTAAGGAGGGGGCAATGTTACGCGAACTGCTGCATTAATGCCCCCAGTGAAATTCTCATATGATACGACTATGGCTCCTCCGCCGTATTTTCAAGAATGATCTGGAAAACGTAACATCTAGAAAAACCCGGCGCATCCACCAAAACTTCGAGTTCGAGAAGTCTCTAGAATAAGTCGTGCGAGTATAAATAGGCGACGAGCATCGCAGCGGAGTTAGTTAGTCAGTTAGTGTTGATACTGAAAGAAAGCAATCGCGCCTCGATAAAGTGACTCTCATATAAATTATAGTTAGTGTGTGTTTAGTGTGTATATGAATTATTAAATAAGAACTGTATTTCAATATAAATCTGTAAATACATATAAATTAATTGTAAATATAAAGTAGAATAGACGTTACAATAAGTTAGCTGTAATATTTTAATTAGTGTCAAAGTAATCTTTAAATCATTAAATCATTGTGTCATACTGTGCGAAGCAAGGGCAGCACTAACCCGACTGGAAAAAGCATCAGACCATGACGTGGCCCATGGGAGAGGACACACAGAGATAAGGCATGTGGATGATGACATTTTCAAAATGCCAACAGACCACATGATTACCAAATATATCTTTCGCAAGAACTTCGAGATTGTCATCAAAGATCGAAAGGAGCTTGAGGAAGAGAACGCACCACCACTTAGTAGAGCGAATGAACTGATCTGGTACACAGACGGATCAAAAAATGAACTCGGCACCGAAGCGGGCATATACAGCAAGACGAGCAAATATGAAGGGATCGTCTCGCTTGGCAAATACGCTTCTGTATTTCAAGCAGAGGTCTATGCAATACTTGCATGTGCAATGGCTAATGATATGAGAGCCTACAACAACAGGCAGATCAGGATCTACAGTGACAGTCAAGCCGCCCTTAAAGCACTCCAGAGCTATAGGGTGACATCTCGGCTAGTATGGGAATGCGGCGAAGTACTTAGAAGACTGGCGACTCGGAACAGTGTAACACTCGAGTGGGTCCCAGGTCATAAAGGAATCGCAGGCAATGAAAAAGCTGACGAACTCGCAATAGTAGGATCGTCAACTCAGATGAACGGACCCGAACCTGCTGTGGGCATTTCCAGATGCTTAACGAGGTCATGGTTAAAAGGGTGGTTGAAAGAACAACACAATAAATACTGGAAGAACACGACCAGGCAAATACATGGGAAGAAATTCATAAAAGAACCATCAGAAAAAGTGGCGAAAGAACTGCTCTGAATGAGCAAGAACAAACTACGCACCATAACGGGGCTACTTACGGGACATTTTCCCTCAAAGGAGCACCTGAACAAAATACGGCTGTACAACGGAGACCTTACATGCAGAAGATGCAAAAAGGATACCGAAACAGCTCTGCATATACTATGCAACTGTGAGTCGCTGGACCACAGAATGCAGAAACTATATGGTAGACCCCAAATGACTCAAGAAGACTTCTACAACCAACCAGCAAAGAACCTGTATGAGCTAATACAGGAAACGGAATGGCTGAATTGGTTGTAGTCAGAACACTAGGAGTATCCACAATAACCCCAGGAGGCTGAGGTGGTACCGGCGAAGGGACGGCTCCAGAGAAACTATATCGATAGATCTATAGAATTCTGTTCACAAATCTCAAGGTCTCTCTACATTTCCTAATGTAGCTTGCAGTTATTTTCAAATATGTAGAATTTTTTGAAATAAGTCTCGCCTAAGTGCCAATAAATATTGTTGATATCACAAAAATATCTTTCATAGCTTTTTATGATCAAAGATGTGGAGCTCGTTTAACACATTTCAACACTGTAAACGCATGTAGTTTGATGTGCTGTAGCTAATGAAAATCTCGTTAATATTTTAATGGTATATATCGTTAAATTTAACGATTTGATTTATTGGATAAGCTATATCGTCACTTGCGTTATTACTCGTAAAAATGTTACTTTAATCCCACTCTGAAAAATAAATACTGAATATAATTAACAAGGCCGACACAAATCCTCGCGACGAGCCTTTCTTCTTTTAGTCCTTGGAGGATTTATATCTGAGCGAAGAAAAATATCATTACAGAAACCATTTTAATCTGTTTTCCACATTTACTAATTTATAGAGAAAAACGAGTACAGATCGGAAGCAGGATAGGAGTTAGCTCGTTTTTAGTTTATTTGGCCAAGCAATAGATCATCAAAGTGGTGAGTACCTGCTAATTGCAGACCAGAATGGTTGGTTACGTCGTGAAGATATACGTAACTAATCAATTTTTTTAATCCTATGAAGGAAAAACATTATAAACAGTTCACTGAAGTAATGAAGTAATGTGAGCCCAACAATTTTAGAAGATATATCTGACAACATTGCTTTATTTTATGGTCATCTCACCGACATTAGTTGAAGTATACCATTATCTTGACATCTATTTTTCCAAATATTCATATCTTCGTGGTTTTGGAAGTCATAGCGTTGAAACTTCGTAGGAAGTAACTCCTTTGTATGAACTTTATGTGCGCGAAAAGTAGGTTCCATGGGACAATTGCTTTTGTTGCAATTGCAAATGCAATTTTCCAATGCAACATTTTTCAGTAGATCTGCACGCGTTATGGATAGTTTTATTTCAAACTCTATGTTTGCCCCAAATGTTGCGAAGTAAGTGAAAAAGTACGGCCGTTAATGACAGATCATTGCGGCGCAGTTTTTGCACTCTTTTAATTTTCCTATTCCTTTGCATCCCATTTCAATATATTGTGATTAAATCAACAGTGAAGTACCTAGTTCTCTTTTTTCATTGTTAAACATTACATTGTACTTTTATTGTTCCAGGGTACATACTCTGTAGTTGATTTACCAATAAATTCAAGTGTTTTGATTAAAGTTCCCATACCAGACGCACTTTGGAAGATTCATATCGTAGGCTTCGACAGAGGAAAAAAAGTATCTTGTTTAGACACGGAATTCAATGTTGTAACTATTGCTAACTGAAACAAAAATCGCACATTTATTATTGAATAAATATTAAGAATAAAGGTTAAACAGTGTTAGTCTGCTTTTTTATTTGACCTAGTATCATAGTCTTAATAATACCTCAATCACTATAAATTTCAAAAGTTGAACAAATGAAAAAAAACCGAGCCCAGCTTTAGATATAAAACTCTCTCGGGATATTCTCTGCCCTTCAATTTATTCTATATTCAGTCTGTATTGATTCTCTAACCCAAATGCCCAGCCAAGTTTAATGGGGGTAGTTTTAATTCGAATTATAAGGGTTTATTTTCAGGACTCTTGACACATTTCTTTCATTAGGAGTAACTTTTCTTTTTCGAGAATTTTTTTCAAACCGATGCTTTTTTTCCGTTGATTCAGTTTGAGAAAAATTGAGGTTTGGCATAGTCATCAAAAATCACAAGCTGTTCATTCGTCTGTTAGGAGGGAGTAAAAAAGAGTAAGAAAGTTGAAAAAATATATATGAGTGGAATGGAAGAGACCCATAAATTTGTTGAAAGGATTGGTTAATATTCTAATGGTTCCAATTTCTATTTGGTGGATGTATTCAATGAAATAAAAACGTGATGATATCGAAAAATAATTCGAAAACGCTTGGATGGACTCAAAACTTTTTGCTAATTGTTAAGAAAGTTGTTGATGGCACGATAGTTCAAGTTTGGTTGTGTTGTAATCAGTTACCGTGAGATGGGGTGATATTGATTTTGTGGGGTGAATTTGATAGTTGGACGGAATTTCATTCTACGGAATTTCATTCTAATATTCAAATTACGCGCCAAAAGTAATCCATGAACATCTGGCCAGGGTTCAGTCTAAAGTGAGAACTTCGAAAAGTATTGTTGAGAGCTCAGTCAGTTGCAAATATTTTTCACAGAGTCTTGAATATAGTGCTTATATTCAGTGCTAAATCAACAGTGGAAAAAATGTGAGCACGATAATGTCATTACAGAGTTTATTATCGAATTAATGCTGAATAACTAATTGTAATCAGTCTTATTTTTACACATTCACATACCACGAGCATTTTCATTCAGTGGGAACACTTTGATAGTAATTCCGGGGTGAAATTGATAGTTGTATCGGAGAGGTAAAAAGTATCCAAAAAACTTCATGAACCATTGATTCTAATTCTTTTTTCTTATTCTTTTGGGAATCAAACCACAATATTGTTTTTTATTTCGACGTTTCGGTAGCGTTCCAGCTACTGTTGTCAGGATTAACTAGTAATAAAATTGATAAAAAAATTTTTGGTCCCTATCTGACACAACTAAGGAGGGTAGAGGTAAGGAGAACCGTCTCTGTGTATGAAAAAGTGTCCGTAACAGCGCGTCCAATAAGGGTGGCGCTGCGGCACCTTGGGATACTTTTTAAAGAAAGCGCCAAAAGTGATTAGAAGAAGATAGAGAAATAAACAAGGTGAATAGTTGAAGTTTTGTATACGGGTATCTTACTAACTACTCTAGTCATGAAAATTTTTAAATATTTAAACTCAGCACACTTCACTCCGTCTACAATAGCTATGTTCATATTAGATTTTTCTGTACACCAGCGCTACTCTGGCAGATAATTGAAGCTTTATTGTCAGTATACAGCTGGACACTTTTTCAACTCTCCCCCCATACAAGACGGTTCTCCTTACCTCTACCCTCCATAGACACAACGAAAAAATATGACAACTAGACAATCAATAATATTTTAAAGTTTAAGACTACAAAACTTTGTTGTCAAATTTTATTAGGGTCCATTCATAGTAGATCACACCTCTGGTAAAATGTGAAATGAAATATTTTATTTTATGACATTCCAACGACATGACAGTCTACTAGAAATGGAATCCAGTGAAGTGCACGTTCCAGGAACGGTTTTTATTGGGATAGCGCTTTTTTTAGCTTATTTTGGAAATGTTGTTAATAAAACGCGTTTATTGTTACTTTTTTTTTGTATGATCATTTTTGTTTTCAAAACATGTATAACTCAGTTTGGTGATTTTGTGTATTGAAGTGTGTATCGATTAACAACTATTCCAATGATAAATCATAAGAAAACCTGGATAAAAACTTATGATGCTATCCTGATAACGCAGGTAATTGATTATTGGAAATTTCTCTTTCTAACATTGGTATCCAAATTTTACTACATTCGGCTGAAATACTAGCTACACATTTATCTGCATTTAGTTGTATCAAAGCACTTCCTTTGATTTTTCGTCTTTCATTATTGGGCTCTTCCAATATTATTTTTGTCGAATCCCATTGAATTTTATGCCCCTCTTCCCAAGCATGTTCACGAATACCTGACTTAAAGAACTCCCTATCTTTGATATATTTTTTATGTTCACTTATTCGGACTTTCAATGGTTTAGATGTTTCACCTAAATAGAATTTGTCGCATTCACAAGATATCTGATATATGCAATTTTTTGAAGATTGTTCTTCATTTTTTGGTTTCGTTTTTGTTAAGATAGATCTCAAAGTATTGTTAGATTTAAAGCTGGTTCGAATGTTAAATTGATTACCAATTTTCTTGATTATTTCTGACAAACCCCTAACATATGGTATTGTCAAGTTTTTGAAAATAATGTTAGCTGAATTATTAGTATTATTGTTATTCTTATGAGTTATTAACAATGAGCCTTTCTCTATATTCTTGATTTACAAATTCTGCCGGGTAATTATTGGCATTTAAAACATTTTTCAGAAGAGTTTTCCCCTTTGTGGAACGATTATCATTAGAACAAATGATTCTGGCCCTATCGTATAAAGATTTTACTACCCCTTTTTTAACGCTTATAGCATGATTTGATTCAAAATTCAAATACCTATTAGTGTGTGTTGGTTTCCGATAAACACTTGTTTCATACCCTGTAGGTGTTTTATTGATAAGAATATCCAAAAATGGTAAAAAATTGTTATTTTCAATTTCAATTTCAATTTCAAATTTTATAGATTTTTCTCCTTCAAAAAATTGCATATATCAGATATCTTGTGAAAGCGACAAATTCTATTTAGGTGAAAAATCTAGACCATTAAAAGTCCGAATAAGTGAACATAAAAAATACATCAAAGATAGGGAGCTCTTTAAGTCAGGTATTTGTGAACATGCTTGGAAAGAGGGGCATAAAATTCAATGGGATTCGACAAAAATAATATTGAAAGAGCCCAATAATAAAAGACGAAAAATCAAAGAATAGTACATTGTTTACCGGGTAGGAAAAGCTTAACATTCCTGGACGACTGTGAAGATCTGTGAAGGTCTCGGCTTGCGCCTCGACTTAGCAACACAGAGTCCAGGAATGTGGCTTTTCCTACGAGGTAAACATACTATTTTTCCGCAAATCGTTTAAAATTCGACAGATATTGATTGATTTAAAAAAAAACGCGATAATTTCATTCCCAAATAAATGGTGCTTTGAAATTCCTGATAAAATTACTTGGGTTACTATGGAAACGTATTGAGGTTGAATTGTCAAACTTGACGCTTATAAATTTAATTGCTGGTGTTCTCGAAAGTAAAATGATAAGTGATGATGAAATTTCCATTCCTGGGACTCCTCCAGAGCTGGTTGAGGCAGTGAATACTGCTTCATTAGAATTATTGCCAAAGAAATCAAGAGAAAAGTACGAAAATGCATACAGACGTTTTATGGATTATCGCATGAGTAAAAATACGAGTTCTTTCTCAGAAAATGTTGTAATGGCATACTTCCTAGACCTTTGTTTAAAGATGAAATCTTCAACATTATGGGCCAATTATTCAATGCTGAAGTCAACCCTTGCACTTAAACACAATGTAGATATATCTACATACTCAAAACTTCGTTCTTTATTGAAACGGCAAGCTCAAGGTTAGGGCAAAGAAATCTAAGATTTTAACGAAGGAAGAAATTGAAAAATTTATCCAGGAAGCTCCAGATAAAGAAAATTTAATGATTAAGGTAATTTACAAGGTTTTAATTTCTATTTAGATTATAGCTTTATTTATTTTTTAGGTGGCTGTAATATTTGGTATTTCTGGGGCCTGTAGAAAGGATGAGTTAGTCCGAATGACTGTACACGATATAGAAGACTTAGAATCTAAGCTTTTAATCAGCATACCTGATTCGAAAACCAACAAACCAAGATCATTTGTAATTAATCAGATCTACTTGAATGTTTATCGAAAGTATGTTTCGTTAAGACCAGAAAATATGAACAGTGACCGATTTTTCTTTAAATATCAAAGCGGAAAGGGTTGTAGACAAGTGGTAGGAATTCATCAATTTAGAAAAATGCCCAAAATAGTTGCTACTTATTTGAACTTGGTAAATCCGACAGAATATACTGGTCACTGCTTTCGTCGGTCTTCTGCAACAATATTGGTTGACTCTGGTGCCGACATAACTAGTTTAAAGAGGCATGGCGGATGGAAGTCATCAAACGTTGCTGAAGGATATATCGAAGAATCGCTTAACAATAAGGTTGAGGTGGCAAATAAAATTTTCACAGTACAAAATATTCAACAAAATGACCCTACCACCCTGCATGTTGTCCAAAATGTTTCTCATAGTTCTAAGAGTGTTCCTCCAATGTTCAATAATTGTACTAACTGTCAAATTACTGTAAATATAACAAATTGATCTTAAAAATGTATTCAGCAATGACTTGATGTTTTCAAAATATAAATTAATTCCTTATAAGCAATGTGTTTTCAATCATTTATGTAGAACACTAACAACTGTACGGAAATATCATTTCCTTACAGTAAGGAAATGAGATTTCCTTACAGTAAGGAAGTCCTGACTTTTTCTTCAAGAAATTTTGACAGGAATGTCAAAATTTCCTAGCGATTTGCGGAAAAGTGCTTTGATACAACTAAATGCAGATAAATGTGTAGCTAGTATTTCAGCCGAATGTAGTCAAATTTGGTTACCAATGTTAGGAAGAGAAATTTCCAATAATCAATTACCTGCGTTATCAGGATAGCATCATAAGTTTTTATCCAGGTTTTCTTATGATTTATCATTGAAATAGTTGTTAATCGATACACACTTCAATACACAAAATCACCAAACTGAGTTATACATGTTTTGAAAACAAAAATTATCATACAAAACAAAAAAAAAAACACGAACCCGGCACGTACAGATAGGAAACAACGCCTGCGCAAGCGTCTGCGCCTGTTTTCACTGTGCTACGGGACTACATTGTTAAACTAATAGCATAAAGTGCATAGGTATGTAACTGTTATACAAAATTAGTAATAAATTATTGTTAACAGAAATTGATAAGTTCAAAATATGTATTTACCTTGGTCATTAATCAAGTATTTTTGGTCTGGTGCTCGACGTTTGTTTTAAAAACTGACGCAAAAGATTTAAACTGTCTTAAGACACTGCCAAACATTCTACAGAAAATATTGGGACTGCCTACTAGGGTATTTGAAAATCTAGATTTCTATTGGTCAATTTTTCAGTTTTATTATGAAAACCAGTGTTATAATGAGTATCATTATGGAACTGAGAATTGGCATTTAATGAACAACTTATAGTATAGGAGTAGGAAAAATAAAAAATAAAAGTCGTTACATTTTGAATTTCTATAATTTATCAACATGAAATACATGGAAACATGCAAATTTCTTAACAATTTTCCAAAAACTGTTCGAAATATTTGAATTCATATTTCGTTTAAAACGGATCAAAGAAAGTGAAAAAAGGGAAATTATAGGAAAAACAGCGGCTGGACCAGGAAGGGAAATGTTTTTTTGGAACAATTAATTTTGCGAATTCTCAAAACTACCTAGCCGTTTTTTTTTAACTATCCACAAGGGCGCGAACTCATTGGGGATCAGTAGGGGTATATTATATGTTGCTAAATGGAAATCATTTTTCGGCTTCAGTACAAAAATCAAAAATACCAAAAAATATCTTATTTGTTCATAATTTTTTTGATGTTAATAGGTTCTTATTGATAAATAGCTCACATTTCCAAAAAGCTGAAATTTTTCCGATAGGTAAGTTTATTTTGTTATATTTTTGTCCCCCTTCTAGAGGACTGCACGTGCACCCCATTCTAAAATCCACACTTCCAAAGTTGTATTATCGGATTTGACACACCCTCCTTAACAAAATTCAATTTACTTCAAGTGGCTGCCATCATTTTCGAATTAATAAGCTCACAATTTACCTCATTGACTGGATCATAAGCTTCCAGGAGATTTTACAATTTGTGACACACTTTTGATAAAGCTACTAGTATACACTGTTTTATTTATAAGATGGGACATAGGGATTCCTGTAGAAAACTGTCAAACGCGAGCTTTTTTACCAAATAGCGTTAATAATAGTTATCTCCGTAACTAGTTATGAAAAGAGCGATATTGTTCAACAAGCGTAATATTTGCCAAAACCAGCGTAGCGAGTTCTGCAAATTACGCGAGTTGAACAATGTCGCTCTCTTCATAACGTGTTTACGTACAACGTTTTATCTAATTCTGCGCTTTCATAATGTTTAATAAAATCTTCAATTAAAATGATAATATTAAAGTGGATTCAAATGGTGTTAGAAGTATTGTTACTATGAAGTATTCACCCAGAAAATTGACTTTCTTTAAATAACTGTGTCTTCAATAATGTTGTTTTCAATGTTTATGAATCTTAAAATACTATTGAATTGAAATAATGGGGTAATTGTCAGTTTGAATAATGGAATAATTGTCAGTTTTGACAGTACCTACCTAATTAATAAATTATTCTTTGGAACTCATGTGGTATCTCTATGTTGAAACATAAACAGTTACGTGAAGTTTTTACATAACTACTTTTCATAACTGATATATGAAGGTTATGAAAAATGTGACGTTACCTAACGTCAAGGAGTGACGTAAAGTGTCAAATTTGATAGCGGAATTAGATAAAAATAATTACAGAGTTGGAAGGGTCATTGAAAAATGAGTTCGAATGCACTTTTAATTTTCCTAAATTCACTCTGGTTTGATAAAAAAATGGATAGTTATGTAGTACATCATTTTCATTGCACTTTCGAATACTGAAACCACCACAGAACCGAGCACAATTAGCTTTCAAATGTCCCGTTCTTCAACCCGTCTAGCTATATCCTACGCGGTTGGAAGTATTAGAAAGTGGTATGAAAATGGAGTTCGACTCTTTCAAACATAACTATCCATTTTTTAATTAAACCAGAACAAATTCAATGAAATTAAAAGTGCATTTGAACTTATTTTTCCTAACGACCTTTCCAAATCTGTTATTATTTTTTATGAACGCTATTTTGTAAAAAAGTAAGCTCCTGTTTGACAGTTTTGAACAGGAGTCCCTATGTCGCATCTTATGAATAACACAGTGTATCCACGGATGAAGTATTCTATAGGTGAAAAATTTTTAAATATCAATTCAGTGAAAAATGTTATTCTTGATGAAAAGTTTTGCTTGTTATGTTTTATGAAAACCTGGAGTCTAACTTTTTCACATTTCTTCACATATTGGCTAATATCTCGGGAACCTTGAGGTTTGCAAGGTTCTAGTCTACGCCATTCGATTCAGTATTGAATTTTCAATAAAAAGGGAATTTTTCCACATCGAAAAATCTTAGATGTGGATTTTAAAATTATCAGGTTTTGAAAAAGTCCACACCGAAACTTATAATAATTCGCGAAGACTCATGATTTTCAAAATTCCTCTTTTCATAGAAAATTCAATTTTGAATCGAATGGCGTAGACTAGAAGCTTGCAAACCTTAAGGTTCCCGAGATATTAGCTAATATGTGAAGAAATGTCAAAAAGTCAGACTCCAGGTTTTCATAAAACTGGCCATAAAATGAGACGGGTTTTGAAAAAAACTTGAATCTTATTCCATTTCAGGGGGTTTCAGAACAAGCAAAACTTTTTATCAGAAATAACATTTTTCACTAAACTAATGTTTAAAAATTTTTCACTTATATTATACTCCATCCGTAGACACGCTGTATATTGTTCGCTAATATTGAGGTATATTTCGGTATTATTTAGGTAATCATCCACAGATAATTTGCCGGACATGTTCGATTTGTCTTTGGACTACTGCTTCTTGATATATAGTGACTTTAGAATGTGCCCAAGAGGTAATTAGTAAAAGCAAAGTGCTTAGAAAATTGGTCGGAGCGTATGCAAAAGTGTATTAATTATTTTCTATTAAAAAATACCCTACAGCTATACTTCAACACAAACATGATAACAGTTTCAGTCGAATGTTATTGTACGTATGAATAAAACGCTTGTTCATTGTACAGTCTTCAATTAATTGAGCCTCCGAGCCATGCTTTTGATCTTACTTTGAAATTAGCGAAATTTGCCTCCACAAAACTAATCGCACTGTTGTCTGTAACAATAAAAAAATATAACCAGTAATTCTCTTGATATCTAAAGAGGTACAAAATACCATAAAATGTGAAAATAAAGTAACTCTGTGATGCTTGCGTCTGATTAAACCGCCCAATAATTAAAATCAGAGAGCATGAAGAACATAGAGTAATAAAAAAGAGAGATGTTAAACGTGTAGAGTTTCGTGGCACAAAGTTACCACTAGCGCCTACCTTGGCTACCGGTATAAACTAGCATTCAAGACGCGCGCTTTTTGAATTTGCAGGCTTTCAGCATACGCGTAATATTGTACAATATTTGCAATTGAATGATTTTGCACTTCAATATTTTGTTTTCAAGTCTCTCAAGTCAAGTCTTTGAAGACTAAGAAATAACGTTTTTGTGCTAAGTCATTCAGCTGCAAATATTGTATTAGCATATGATATTATCGGGAATTAGGGTAGGAGAATTAAAAACCCTTTGCGAGTGATAAAATGTTATTGATTCAACATCTTTCATGCAAAAAAATATCCAAAATAACATACAAAAGCAGTCAATACATAAATCTGAATTGGGATGGAAATTGGATTAAGTTTAGAAAGGAAGTGCAAATTTTGTCAATCTAAATGAGTCAGTAGAATTATTTTCAAGGAAGTGATCTTCACGCAAATAACACCTTTTATTTTTAATAAGTAAGGTTCATTGTTTCAAACCATTTATGAGTTTGTTTAATGTCTAGATCAGGAAACTTGAAACTTTTTATATGACAAAATCCCATTCATGTATAATAATTCCCATTTGTGAATACAAAAATCGT
>CAJUYH010008667.1:0-15014 GCA_910591685.1 Galerucella tenella
TTTTGGAAGCTGACATATATATGAAGCAACCATAATCTAGTTTGGAATGTATAAGTGATCTATACATTTTAAGTAGGGAATTTTCGTCGGCACCCCAATAAAAATGTGAGAGGGTTTTAATTATGTTGAGCCTCTTACTGCACTCACCTTTTAATTCTAGTAGATGTTGCTTCCAGGTGAGTCGTGAATCATATGTAATACCAAGTATTTTGCAGTGGCCAACTAGGGGGATTGTACCTCAATAGTGCTTAACTTTTCAGTTTTCATTACCTGTTGAGAAACCTTTTTTATTTTAAATTGGTTTAGATCAACATTTTAATAAAATAAGTTGTAAAATGAAACATGATTTTTTCTGGTTTTCACAATAATTTTTTTTTGTCCCCAATATCTATCTGGAACACTATACCTATACCTACCTATAATTTCTTTAGATATAATTTATTTAAAATTAGATTTGCACATAAAAATATTCTGTAATGTTTTTCTTGTTTTTTTCTGTAATGTTTCTCTTGTTTTTTATTAAATTTTGTATTGTTATTTATCATTATCCAAAAATATTGCAATAAAAAAGAATTGGGCTAATTAAATATTGGTGCAGTACATAATATTGTTACAGAGGACTTATCATTGAAGATGATTTCAAGATCATCAATCACAAGTTTTAGGTTTTACAAATCTACCACACAGTTCGTTATGAGAAAAGTGAATAGAAACTTTTGATATAAGTGGTAACCATCGCAATAATTCCCCAGTTTAATATTTTTGGAATTAAGTATATTGGTTAAAAAACTATGAAACGAATTTGAATGGTTTGAATTTTTCATTTTCCCGCCATTTTTGCCGTTGTCCGAGCCATAAGTAGGTATACTTTCTTAGTAGGAGTTAAACTACAGGTTGTAGGTATAATATTATGAAATCAATGAAAAAGTGTATTAGGTACTTGTAATTTGAATCTCTTTAAGAATTTTGTAGAGAAAATATTACAATTTAAAAACAAAGCTCATTATGAACATATTATTCCTTGATAATGAAACTAACCTCACATATAACAAAAAATTTAATACAAATTAATGCATGGAAAATCATATTCAAGATAAATCTTTTTTGGACGTTTTGGGTGATACTTTTTTTGTTTATACTTCATACTACAGAACTGTAATTATAGTTAATACTAATAGCAACAAAAATAATTTTAATTATTAAATATTGTAAAAGTTGGTGATAAAATATATAAAATCTACCTTATGGCAACAAAGAGCTATTAAAATATAAATTTTTCATTGAGTTCCAGTTTTCTACCCTTCTTCCAGCCAAAAAAAGAATGTTTGTTGATTTGACATTGTCAGTTAAGTCAGTAAATATTTGGTGAATATCACGTGTCATAATATGGTTGCGCGAGCATCCAGACGAATTGTAACAGAGTTGGAATAGGCGCTTGTGTAGATAGGTGCTCCTGGCCATTTTTGTTTTCTGTTCTGCTGTTCTGCTTACTGTTCGTTATTCGTTTTCATATTGCGTTAAACAAGAAACAATGTAAGTAATTTTGATTTTTTTCAATGCATGTCCTGTTTGCATAGCTTCACCTACTATAATACTACCAGCAGTCGGTTTCAATTGTTATTTATTACATCG
Organism: Galerucella tenella; assembly: GCA_910591685.1. NCBI lineage: Eukaryota > Metazoa > Arthropoda > Insecta > Coleoptera > Chrysomelidae > Galerucella > Galerucella tenella. The sequence goes on from CAJUYH010008667.1 coordinate 1,633, forward strand.
TTTTATTGTTTTGTCCAACCAGATAACTCTGCTAAGTATATGTGTGAATTATAAAAGGATTTTTAGTACTCACTTCTTCTCATTATTACACTTACAATTTTGTTATTAAGTCATGTACACAATATATTATATAATTTGATCAGTTTAAGTTCAGTGTAGAACATAAATTATAAAATAATATTTCATTATTTATAATTAGTAATACATATTATACCTATGTATTTTTAGGACCCATAATATCTTTTGATAAAGTATGAACTAAACTAATAAAACAAGTTCACTCTACTAAATAAATTTGTATGTCTACACTAGACTTTTGTTTTACAGATTTTTATATTTATTAGTCATAATATATCACTTGTAACTAAGTTACTAATTTTCCGATTTGCAAAAGCAACAATTATTCCGGTTTCATATTTAAATTTGTATTTCGGTTATTTTTCAACGTAAAAATGTGATTCTTTTTCGTATGTTATCAGAAAAATATCCCGGTTTTAATATAATGTTTAATTCTTCCGCGATATTAGTTTTTACAAAGATTGTATAGTGTAACTAATGTTAATGTGATGACCTTGAATTGTATTACAAATTTTATGCAACTTAATTTTAATCCACTATATTAATTTGAATTACATTTGAAAAGCATTATTTCACAATATACGGATTTATAAGAAAAATTTATGCACGTCATTGGGCGGCTTTTTTACTTCAAAGGGATTAAAAATATGGGTCATCACATTAACAATAGATACACTATATCACCTCCGCGCGTCGATAAAACTCTGAAGGCTCTGTAGGCCGGCCAACCGCACCAAATAAAACACCGACGTATACTTTGCTGGTAGCACTAAAAGGCATGCTACCGAAACGATAGGACAGCTAGTCCGCAGACCTCGCAGAGCCTAGATGTTGAACTAGGAACCACCAGCAGGTTTAGATACCGAAATTTCGGAGAGCAGAGTCAGTTCTGGTAGAGCCAGCTGTCCGATCACCACGCCGTCTACAGAGCAGCCGGGAACCGAACCAGAGCAAGTTTTGCAATATTTTTACTAAGTCCGTTGTAGAGTTTCTGCGCAAGTCAGACTAAACTTGGGTGGGAGAAGCCCAGGTAGACCGATATAAGTAATTACTTTAGGAGTTGTAGGTCAGTTGTGTCCGTGACCCGATACCGAGAAGATCGCAGCACATATTCCGAGGTGAGTTTTTGATTAGAACTTGGGTACTGTTCTCAACCGCCGAATTTCTAAGTTTGTGCCTTCAGCCACCCGTTGAAATACCGAGGGAGAGGAAACTGCTACTGGGGGCGCTGAGTTTTCACATCTCAGTAGTAGTCGCGAAACTACCATTGAGGGCGCTGAGTCTTCACATCTCAGTGGTAGTCGTGTCAGCGCCTTCAGCCAACCGTTAACATACCGAGGAAGAAGGAACTGCTACTGGGGGCAGTGAGTTTTCACATCTCAGTAGTAGTCGCGAAACTGCCATTGAGGGCGCTGAGTCCTCACATCTCAGTGGTAGTCGCGTTAGGGCCTTCAGCCAACCGAGTCAGATTAGGATCCTGAAGAAGTGTTACTAGAAACACAGGGCGGGAATTTTATGACGCGCAACCTTAGAACCGTACCCCTCTACCGTAGAGCTTTGACTGATCGAGATCTTTGTTTGCACACGCTTAATATTTCGCTTTAGCACGCGCCCACTTCCGCTTGCACACCCTCCGTCTGTGTAGTAATAACCAGTAGGTTTGTACTTTTGACACCGTTGCTTTTGCTTATAGTGTAGTAATTTTGTTCAATACTTTTGTTTAATTTTTTTTTGTTAGAGGATTTAATAAATGTTTTAAGAGTAACCATCGTTTTCCTTCCACTTCTGACAATTCTGAGGAAAACATAGCAGCGAATACCCAGGTTGGCAATCCAGGAGGACAGGTAAAATCTGTTTCACCGGCTACAGTGCATCCGTCAACACCATATTGTCACTTGGAGTATTTTCCTTCTTCACTGACGCTGCCCGGAGCAAGTGGAGCATACCACTTTTTTTAAAAACTGGCGCCCGAGGCATCCGTTACCAGAGCTTAGGCGTCAAATCGAGCAGTAGCGACAGAAAGGTCGTTACACACTTAACAAAACAAGAGAGAAAAGAAGCTATCATAACTACACTTTTCAGCATTTGCACCAGTAGTAATTTTATTTACTTTCTTTTTCAACCCAAAGGCCTAAATATAAATTAAGACGAGCACTCTATAAAAATGCTAGGAAAAAAACATTACTTTCATTAAATGCAATAAGAGATTCTACAACATGTGAAATAAAAAGTTCAGATAATTATAATATACAATATTCACATAGAGTCAATACGGAAAACATGGAGAAAGTTCTAGATCAGTAAATCAGATTCTAGAGAATTTATTAATGAGAGTAATGTGGAGTTATTCTGTGATAAAACAGGAAATAACTCTGACAATACTGATAATATTAATATCAATCGCTCACTAGCCAAATGGGCATGTACATTTCACATTCCTCATAATGCATTAAATGCATTGTTATCTATACTAAAAAATATCCATCCTGATATACCTTCTGATAGTAGAACTCTTTTAAAAACTCCAAGGGATTTATGTGTCAGGGAAATGTATCCTGGACATTACTTTCATTTTGGAGTTACAAGAGCATTAAATAATTTGTTAAATACTTTGGGAACAACAATTTATTCAACTTTAGCTTGTTTAGAACTATCAATAAATATTGATGGTTTGCCACTGTATAAATCAAGTAGTAAACAGTTGTATCCGATTTTATGTAGTTTATATAAATATTCTCCTGTAGAGGTAATTGGCTTATATCTAGGTCCAGAAAAACCAAAAGATGTAAATATTTTTTTAAAGCAGTTTGTTGATGAAGCTGTTAATTTAATAAATAATGGCTTTTATTTAATTGTATGCACTATTCATTCAGAATGGTTGCATTTGTTTGCGATGTACCCGCAAAATCATACATAACTTGTATACAGGGTACTACTCTTGTAGTAAATGTCATATTGAAGGAACTTTTTTGAACAATACAGTTTTTTTCCCAAGTTTGACTCAGATTTCTTATGGCTTGTGTTTATTTTGTAAATTGACTTAGATATTTTTTCTTATATTTCATAGGGACCTATTTTGAGTTCGTCGAGTTTTTTCCTATTTAGTTTGTTTCCATTATCCACAAAATAAGTATCACCAACTTTGAAGTCTACATACTTTCGACTTTTAACATAAACATAAATTGTCTTGTTGTAATCATGTGATCTTAATGTATTTGCCTAAGCTTTTTTTCTGTCTTGGATCAAATCATACTCGGTCCTTTTAAGTTTCAGTTCATTTGGTAAAATTATGACATCTGTGCCATTTAGAAGGTACTTCGGAGCATATCCAGTAACAGAGTGTTCAGTTTCATTATAACTCTTCACACAATTTTGTGCTATAGTTGTCCATGCTATCTTAGCGTTGGTTTCATTTATCTTGCATCTGATTTTATTGACTAACGTCTGATTGAGTCTTTCATTCAATCCATTTGAGAAGGGCGAGTCCACAGCTGTGAAAATTATTTGAATATTCTGCTCTTCCAAAAATTTTTTGAATTCTTTGGAATTGATGCCTGGATATTGGTCTGCTAGAATCATGCCAATGTTGTTAGTTTCCGCACAGTTTCTCACAAGTTTCGTAAAATCCTTCGCATTTTGTGTGCTTGATGTCAAAATGTATGCATACCTAGTGAAATGGTCTAATGGCAAGTGCAAGTATCTCTTTGTTGATCTTGAGCCACCAAATCCTCCAATTGTATCAATAGAACAAATTTCAAAAGGTTTTGTTGCGGGACCCAAGTGGGACAATATTTGTTTTGTCTTCTTGATTTGTTCTTGATACACACTATACAACTTTCACAGATACTTTTAATATTTTTTGTCAAATTTTTTGCTGTGTACCATGAGCTAATCATCATTTGCATTTGTTTAATTCCTATATGACCCAGGTCTGCATGTACATCTTTGATGAATTGTATACTGAATTTTTCTGATGGGATTATCTTTTCTTTTTTCTTAACTTTTTTGTAATAAACATCATTTCTTTTTATTAACTTATTTTTACTGCACCGAATCTTATCATTTTTACCTTGGTCTCTTAAGATATCCTCTAATCTTATAATGTTGACTATTTTCAATTGTTCATCCAGGTTTTCATTCGCCTTTAGGACTGGGTTCCTGCTCAGACAGTCAGCTTCGACGTTGTATTTTCCTGGAGAATTTAATTTGGAAATCATATTGTGATAAGTAGTATGTCAGTTCTCCTAGTTCTTCATCTGTTCTTGACTTTATATTCATATAGAAATGTTAATCGTTTCACTTTGTAACTTTTAAAAAAGAACTTTATTTTCAAAATACACAAAAGAAACTAATTTTGGAATTAATACAAAAAACGATTTTATAAACAAACTGATGTTATAATGATCTAATTGTAAAAAAAGGATGACAACACATGTTGTACTTGAATTTATAACATTTAATTGTTGACTCTGCAGGTTGTTGTCCTGTGTCGTCCATTAAGGCTACATGTCTCCTCCCTCCTCTGGTTCAGACTTCGTCCTCGAAGTCTTGGGACCATCTCGAAGTAAATCTTCTAAAATTTGAATTTGGGCTGGTTGCAATTTTTGACCAAAAAGAATTTTCGAAGTCAGTTTCGATTTGTCGTTATAAAATAAATCTTTAAATTTTGGACACAAATTTTTAATTTTTTCTTTTTCTTCCGTACTTAAATGGTCTGTCCGAATAGCAGACTCATCAAAATTGCACGTGGGATTTTTTATCTCATAATTTTCTAAGTTGTCTACTACTACTGTTTCTATGTTAACGGGTGTTTGAAATGTAATATCGTCTATAAAACCATGTTTCACCGTGTGAAGAGACTCTGGAATTCTTATGTTATTAGGCAGTTTTCGAAGGTGTCCACTTTCTGACGCTTAACATAAACATATACGTTAACTTAGCCGCTATTTGACAGATGCCCAAAAAGTGTTTTCGAATGTACGTAATGTTAACCGTTCCGTAGCCGGTAACCTTAACCTAAAAAACGTGATTATTAATTAACTACTTTTTCTGTTTTGTTGACTTATTTTGGTTTCAAGTTGATTTTTTCGTTCCATTTAAAGCATAAATTGGCCAAGTAGTTGCTGAGAAGGGATACAGAAGAGTGCACTTCACTTCTATTCTATTGAAGGAAGCAAAGGTGAACAGGATGTTAAACGAGGATTTCGCAGCCCTAGAATCCTCAGAGTCTGACAGCGACTTGGAAGATGTTTTGCTATTAGAAGTCTTAAACCAGCCAAATAATGCGAACAGGGCTGAAATGTATGGAAATTTCAGTCTCAACGATCTTTCGGAAGCAGAGTGTAAATTATATTTTCGTTTTGAGAAGAATGATATTCCCAGATTGGCACGAGCACTAGGAGTTCCAGATGAGTTCACGACTGATAGTGGACATAAAACTTCTGGTCTAGATGGACTATGCATACTTTTGAGGAGGTACGCTACCAAATCGACTTAGCGATTTAGAACCTTTGTTTGGAAAATCAGGTCCAGCATTGTCAAAAATAGTTGATTATATGAGCAACCATATATATAATCATTTTGGACAAAACCTTTCAAATTTGAGAAATCTGCACTGGTTGAATCTTGATCGGTTCAGATTATATGCTAATGTGGTACATGCAAAAGGAGCACCAATTCCAAATTGTTGGGCATTTATTGATGGGACCACTCGAGGTATTAGTAGACCAACTGTAAATCAGGAGGCATATTACTCTGGACATAAAAGATATCATTGTGTGAAATATCAAGCACTCACTTGTCCAGATGGTATGATAGTCAACTTGAAAGGTGCTTATGAAGGGAGGAAACATGATGCTGCTATTCTGAGAGAATCTCAGCTTTATAATCAATTAGAAGAAAGTGTCAGGTTTCCTAATGGGGAAAATTTTATCATTTATGGTGATCAGGCTTATGGAATTAGGGAGTTGCTTTTAACCCCATTTCCTAATCGAGCTGGTTTGACTCCAGAACAGCAGGAATTTAATGCGAGGATGAGTGAAATTAGAATTGCAGTAGAGTGGGGTTTTGAGAAGGTGATTGCAGAATTTGCATTTTTAGATTTCAAAAAAAATCAGAAATTGCTTCTGCAAGAAGTCGCCACCATGTATAGTACTGCAGTGATTCTTACCAATTGTCAAACCTGTTTATATGGTAGTCAAACGGCACAGTCATTCAATATTGATCCGATAGAATTAGAAGAATATCTCCAGTGATTCTGCACTCAATGTTAGGTCTATTTGTTCACTGAGAAATCATAAACTGATATGTGCAATAATTTAGAGACTTGAGAAAATTTTAGTTATTTTTGAATTTTGTTCTGTGTACTTGGTTTTTATTTTAATTATTTAAAGTTTTTTTGTCATTGAAAACAAGGTTTACTTACTGATGAAGTAATAAATATGAAAACACTTGATGAAGTTGAGTTTTTATTTATTCAATAACCAAAACTCCATATAAACATTATAATGCAAAAATAACAGTCAACAATTTATGTTTTAAACTAAAAACTTTTCATATAAACAAAGGTAAAAAAAAATATTAACAATTTCAATTGTAAGCTTCAAACTAAATACTTTTCATATAATAACAAAAAAAAAACAAATATTCCTACCTATAAATAAAATACATTGAAAATAAACCCTAGATGAGTTCTTACCTAAAACTGGAATATAACACACAGTAATTTTTGTCGATTTGCAAACAGGAGTGGAGTGAGACATCCATTTTGTTTGTTTTCTATGCACCAACTTTTAGCTAGAATAAAATTTTCTGAGAAATCAATAATAAAAAAGTTTCCCATATGTTGCACACTTAAATGTATAAACACCGTATATACATGTGTGTGCGCTACCAGTACAAAAACATCACAGATTATAAAATCACATAAATGAGACAATCTCATTTCATAGGAACATTATCTAAAACACTAAATATAAAAGAAGCATAGTAATGCTATTCTTAGTGTCCTTTACTAACTATGCATTTAGTCGATAAGCTATCGCCTAAAAATTCTGCAATAATACTGTTTCCATTATAAAAATGCAACCAGAGGGATAAAATTATGGATTTGAAGTATATTACAATGAGAGTACATAACTAAAGAAATTAGGTACCTAAGACATTGACTCATTAGTAATGTAATTTTTTTTGGAAAACTTCATTAATTAGGGCTTGTTGAGTTTTAAGTAAGTCAAGTAGAGATTGCCTTTCTTCTTTTTCCATGAGAAACTTTTCCTTTTCAAAAGCGAGTCGTTGTTTCTCCAACTCCAATTTCTCAGATTCTATTAGTAGTCTTTTTTCTTCAATTTCTAGTTCTTTCATCCTTACCTTCAATTTATCATTATTTTTTTCTTCCAAATATTTTAAAGTTGTCTTTTTCAAATTTTTTTGGGCTGTTCGGCATTTTCTTTTTCTGCTAGTGCCTGAAAAATGCAAATTACATTCACAAATGCACTACTCTGTTTGCACTAAGTAAGATCAAATAATCATAGTAATCCCAATTGATTATTATAGGTAAGTGTATTTACCGTGAATATTTAATTGAGCCTCTCCCTGCTCCCTTGGAAGTTTGTCATTTGATGGTGGGTCAGTTGGTGGATTTTCTAGTTCATCCAGATTTGCAGCACTGACACTACTATCATTTAGAAAGAATATAGTTCCTGTAAGTCTATAGTATATAAAAATAAATTATATATTGCAAAAAATATCATAAAAAACAGGGAAACCAACATTCTTATCTGTGTATTAACAAGAAAAAAAATATACATACCAAAAACATATTCAATATTAGGAGTGTGAGTGTCCTCATCATACTGAAACTGATATGGAGAAGGCTCGTTAGATTGTACTGGATTTAATGCCTGGTTCGTGTGCGAGTGAAAAACTGTTTGGGCAAGACTCTCCCTCAGCACTTTGCCTTTCTCCGAAGACTTGTGCTCACTTTTTATAATTTCTTTTTTTTTCAGCACACTATTAATCAGTTCCAAAACTTCATGCAGCAGTTGGTCTAGAGCATTATATGGCTCCTCAACTCCCGATCTAAAACAATTTGAAAAAATGTTGCTACTACAATGTTAAATTTTGTATAGGTAAACTTTTAAACTATTTCATTATGAGATCATGTTGCCAATCTTTTAGTTGGTCAAAATTGTCTGTACTACAAAAAATTATTGATTTTACCACAAAACATATTTCCAATCATTTCTTACCGGGCTCTATTTTCTCTGTCTCTCTTTTCGAAATTCTTAATTATATATTGGACGTGTTCCCTCACTCCTCTTAAAGTTATGTTTTTCCCGGTTGCTTGACAAAAATTACTGTGTATAATATTCTATTTTGTAGGGTCAACATAGGGGTTATTTGCAATTATCTCCCCGAGAAGGATTTGGTCGTCTTCATCGGTAAATCGTACCCTACTCCGTTTGAAATTTATTAAAACACTAGTACCATCCATTGTAAAATAAATCAAAAATAAAATAATGGAAAAACAAATGTAACCTTCAAAAACAGCAACAAAACAAAACAAATAGAGAAATGTCATTATGAAAGTCCCTTTCCAAAAAGAAAAGGATAGAGATAAAATCAACGGTTTTGCGCATGCGTTTCGTTACGGATATCACTATGGCTACCGTCCGTAATATAGCGGAGGGTGCCGGTAGCGTTAAACGTTAAATGACATTTCAAATGTCATACTTGTCAATTAGCGGTTACCGGTGATCATTTTTATACGCTTCGAAAACTGTCTATTAATTACTGTTTCCGGGAATAATATTTCACCACTGCTTATGCTAACAGGAATTTTATTATATAAGGTTTTAAATGGAATCGTTATATTTAAATTTCTTAAGGTTAGAGTTTTTGTGGAGTAATCTAAAATTGCGTTAAATCTTTCTAAATCAGAATTACCAAGTAAAATATCGAAATCTTCACTCCATTCAGCAATTCGAGCATCAAAAAATTCGTTTATATTGTATTCTTCAAAAATGGGTGTCTTAATATTTAGATTGCATTTATGAGTTAATTTCATAGAGGTTAATGTAAAAGGTTTCTGATAAATATGGGATTTGTCAAAATATTTTGCGGCTTTTGGAGAGAGAATAGTATTAGATCCACCTGAATCTATTAAAACTTTTAATTTTGATTGGGGCATTATGAAAAAGGGTAATTGGGGGTATTCTCGGATATTATTTATGTTTATACAGGGGGCGGTTGTTCTTCGGAAGGGTTCTCGTGAAAATCCTGAAAATTTTCTTCATCGAAATTTTCAATTTGTTCATTATTTGAAGAGTTTATATTGAAATTATGTGTCCGTCTCGTGGACATACTCATGGGCTCATTTCTGCTTTGAATTGTTTGTATACCGCTCATAGGAGAGGAAGTATTTTGTTGATGTTGGGTGTTTCTAAGTAGAGGAGATCTATTGAAGTTTGGAGCATTGCTACCAAAATTCGAAGGATAAAACACATTTCTTTGTTTATTGTTTTGGAAATTATTCCTTGGAAAATAATGTTGTTGCGAAGTATTACGAGGGGTCGGTGAAGGATTCATTGCTTGTGAAAAATTTCGCGGAAAATTGTTGTTTGAATTGAAATTACGTTGCGTGGGGTTATGGGGCTGTGTCGAAAAGTTGCTGGATTTACTGTTAAAACGGTTTTGAGAGGGACCGCTAGAATTTTGTCTAGCCGAAGACGGTCCTCTATTTTGTTGGTGTTTCAAGAAATTCATATATTGTTGCTGATTCTTATGATTATCGTATGCTATACACTTTTGAAGAGCATCATCAAGGGAAGTGATTTGAAAATGTGACAAATATTCACAATAAGGTTCATTGATACCTGAGCAAAATGTTTTAAGGGCCATAGTTTTAAAATAGGGAGTTTTGAAATTGACAGTTTCAATATTATTGTTTAATGTAATATGTTGGAGTAAGTCGTTTAGGTTATTTGATATTCGCTGATGATATTGGTCATATGTCTCGTTAAATTTTTGAACTGTAGTTGATAACTGTGTAACTAAAATGTCTTCTGAACGTCGGTCGCCGTACTTAGCTAATAAGGCCGGTCGTACGTCTGTCCAAATTGTTTTATTAGAGTAATTTAAAAAATCTCTTGGTTCCCCTTTGATACGAGATAAAATATTGGCATTCAAAATAAATTCTTGACCTGGAGTGAGCTCCTGAGTCCCAAGAAATGTTATTAAATTATCAGCTGATTTTATGAAAGTGGAGAGATTGTCTCCGGTAGTAAATTCGGGCAAGGTAGCACAAATGCTAGAAATATCACTGTTACTCATAGGCATATTGGTTATTGAATTATCTAATAAATCTGAAGTACTATTGCTACGAGAAATATTTATGGAAAGATTTTCAAAAACTAAATGCAAATTTTCTCTAGAAATGTCGCTGAAAATGCTCATAAAGGAAAGAAAGGAAAAATCACTTACAGAAGGATGATCACTGATGATTTCCTCAGCATGCTTTTTCTTCTATTCCCAGGTTCGTAGGACTCTCGTCAAACACTTGAAATTGACCAGGAAACGGGTGGTTTCTGTACGAGGATCCTGTTCGCAGCGCCAGAAATGTTAATCGTTTCACTTTGTAACTTTTAAAAAAGAACTTTATTTTCAAAATACACAAAAGAAACTAATTTTGGAATTAATACAAAAAACGATTTTATAAACAAACTGATGTTATAATGATCTAATTGTAAAAAAAGCATGACAACACATGTTGTACTTGAATTTATAACATTTAATTGTTGACTCTGCAGGTTGTTTTCCTGTGTCGTCCATTAAGGCTACATGTCTATATTCTCCAATGGCTTATGATCTGAAAAAACAGTAAACTTCCTACCTATTAACAGATGCTGCCAATACTTCACACATTCTTTAATTGCTAGACATTCAAGGTACTTATACAGCTTTCTTCCTTTTTTGAACTTCATTCAGTTTTCTTGAGAAATATGCTACCGGTTTCTCTTCATTGTTTTCTTGTGGCTGTTTGAGGACTGCTCCTACTCCTAGAATACTTGCGTCTGTGTATATGTGGATGGGCAAGTTTGGATCAAAAATGGTTAATATTGGATGAGAGCATAATATTTGTTTCATTTCATCGAATAACTCTTGGCATGTTTTAGTCCAGCTGAAAGTTTGTCCTTTTCTTAATAGGTTATGTAGTGGTTCCAATTTTATTGCGATTCCTGGCACATACTTATGATAAAAATTTATTTTTCCTAAGAATTGTCTCACATTTTTTTGTGTTTTTGGAATAGGGAAATTTTTTATTGATATTAGGTTGTCTTTCAGAGGTCTAATTGAATTATTCTGTATTATGTGACCTAAGTACTTGACTGAGTCGGCTGCAAATATACATTTAGAAAATTTTAGTCTCAAGCCTCCACTTTTAATTGCTTGAAACAGCTGCTCCAGATATCTGATATGTTCTAAGAATGATTTTGAGAATAATAAGATGTCATCAATGTAACACACTGTGAAATGTCCAAGGTTGTGTTTTCATATTATGTTACACATTATTCTTTGAAATATAGCCGGGGACGTCTTTAAGCCGAATGGCAAGCAGGTCCATTGAAAATGGCCATCTTGGGTGACGAATGCAGTTTTGTATCTGTCTGTGACACGCCAAGGTATTGACCAAAACGCTGAATTCAGGTCCAGTGTAGGAAAAAATACTTGCAATCTCTAGTTCTCACGATTAGGTCCTCAATGAGGGGAAACGGTTGTGATTGTGGAACAACAATCTTATTTAGGTCTCGAAAATCTATGCACAATCTTGACTTTTTATTTTCATCTCTTTTGTAAGCCAATGTAACTGGAGCTGCGAACGGGCTATATGATTCTTCTATTATTTTTTTGTCTAATAATCTTCCAATTTGATTTTCAATTTCTTTTCTATCTTCTATTGTGCAACGATATGGCCTTTTACTGCAATATTTTTATATTGACAGATCAATGTGTGCTTCATAATCTGTAACCATTCCAATGTCATATTTATCCTTTGCAAATGTAGATTTATTTTTTGAAATTAGGTCGTCAATTACTGCTTGTTGTTGGTAATCTAGATGATTCACCCATATTTTAAAATGTTCTTCAATATTTTCGTTGAAATTTATCCAATTATCTGACTTCATATCCTTAGAAATGTCAATACTCGATTTATTTGTTCCCTTAGAAACAACTTCAGTTTTTTGTATAGGAACTTTCTGAAAGATTTCCAAGTTTTCATTTTGAACTAGGAACATTACATGGCGATCCCGCAAACAATTGGAATTCTGTGAAAATGGGTGGTGAATCAACGAACAAGCGGTCCAGGAAAATGGTGTGGTCAACAGCAATTTCATAGTCCAGGAAGAGAAAATGGAAGCAGATCCGGAGATGAAGGCCCTTATTTATATCATTGTGGTTTTGGTACTACAATTAGGATGGAACTATAGAAGACAAATCAAGAGCGAGATAAGAAGAAACCTACAGCAAAGCACACTGAACCTTTAAGATGGTGAGAATTTTTTTGTAAACTTTAAGGATATATTCTGTTTTGTCGTTGTTGCGTTAGTATTTGATATATTTTTTTTTTAATTTTCCTTTTGTTGAGAATGAATCATTTAATTTTAAATGTCCTCGAGTGATGGAAATGCAGTAACGTGGGAAGAATTTGAGATTAGATTGAATTTAATTCTAGAAGATATACGTAAGAATAGTAAGCCAGTGTTAAAAAAGGAGGATCCGAAAAGTTCAGAAAGTCATATAGATATAATAAATAAGTTGTGTGATTCATTTAATAATTTCTCTAAGTTAATAAATAAGAATTGGTATAAATTAGACGAGGATCAGCAGAATACATGCATTTTATATTTTGACAAAATCAGAGATAAGGTAGAGAAAGCATTTCAAGTGTTAGATTGTCGGTATAAAGTTCCGTCTCAATTAATTACGAGTAATAATTTAATTAATAAAGAGGTATTAGAAGCAACAAGCAAAGATAAAATGGCATTAAGTATGAATGATTTTTTCAATTTAGCTGGTAAGATATTACCAAACGAGTTTAATGGAGATACAAGCAAACTACAGTCGTTTGTAGATGCGTTTAGCCTACTACGAGTATACGCAGCAGACCATGAGAGTAATGCTGTGTTATTCGTGAAAACAAGACTGACTGTAAATCCGTAAGTGAATTAAAAGATTTGCACATTGACAATGCTTACATTTTAGCAATAACGAGGTCAAAAACTCGTCAGAATAAAGCTCAGCCT
>CAJUYH010008668.1:0-15014 GCA_910591685.1 Galerucella tenella
TAGGGTACTTGTCCAAAATCAAATGCAGAAGTCTTTAGTCGTTCGTCCTTTGTAAATGTCCCACCAGCTTTTTTCAATAAATCCCTTTTGCATCATAAAACAAGCTTTCCACACAACTAAATCAGTATCAGGAATACTACCAAATGTATACTGACGCCTTCAAAACTCCAAATGGCGTCGGAGCTGCAGTTATGAACCTTGACACAAAAATAACTTTTTAACTTTCACCCCTCAGCACTGTATACACAGGAGAAATGTACGCACCATTTCAAGCTGTAACATATGCCAAAAGATTAAACTTCTTCAAATTCCTAGTAATAACCGATTCCCTCAGTTCACTTGATAGTCCAGTAACTGAAGGGGGAAACCTATCAATATATTTGTCCAATAATTTTTTTTGGCTTTATTTGTAGGTCTTGACAGGTACTTCAAAGGGAGAAAAAGTTTCTCTAAGATTGCCCCTTGGCTAAGGGCCCAAAATGGCCCCTAACGCCCCCAAAAAAACGGTTTCCCGCCATTATCTCCTGAAATATGCAATTTGGACAATTTTTGTTCGGGTAAAAAGTGAAGGTCGTTGAATTATCTACAAAAATGGTCCTCATCATTTTTTTCGAGAATTCAATAGTTTTCGAGATAATCGCATCCAAACGTCCCCTCGCTTACGCGGCTGTACTACCTGTAGAAATGCTACCGTCTATAAAATTAACTTGTAAACCGGCGGACAAATTCTCCCAGAACTCGGTGAAAAATTAATTTTTTTCGATGATTTAAAGTTCATTGTAATGAGAATATCCGTAGGTATCAATATGTGTACCTTAAACCCCGTTCTCGCCCGTCGAGGACATTGCAAAAAGTGGCCAATGTTATTTTTCCCCAATATTTTGGCCTCTTCCATTTAATCATTGACATTTTATTTGTTTTAAATGGTTGATTATCCCTTGTTTTTTCAAATGGGGTCTGGGGAGGTCCTGAATATTCCTAAATTTTTTTTCCAGTATCTTTGTGGCGTTTCATTAAAAAGTTTATTTATTTATTTGCATTTTTCAGTCGTTTTCGGAGTTCTCACAAATGAAGGTATATTCCCGAAAGAATTATTCTCGTCATGAAATAACGCGTTTAAATTTCATATTTGAAGTTCAAGAACTTCGTTTTCCAGCATAAAAAAGCATGTTACTTGGGTAGAAAAATTATAGCTCTCGCCTTGTCGCGGATTTTTGCAAAAAATGGCATTCACTGGTTCCTGGCATTCACTGGTGCCTTCACCCTACTCTGAATTTTTCTATGTATTTTGTATTTTTAACCTAATTTTTATAAAAATAAATGGTATTACACATTAAAATTTGTCAATAAAAATTTTAGAAATCATAACAAAATGAAAATTGTAATATGGAAAAACCAATAAATATTTTGTATAAGACTATTGTTTTATTCACTATCTATCGTACTGTTCTACAATATTTAAGAAAAAACATTCAACTCGTTCGTCATTTTAAAACGTATGCACCTACGCCTATGGTAAAATGAATCGTAAAGCGATCCTTTCAAGGTCATCAAAAGCTCTGGCAATTTATGAATGAAATTTATGAGAGTTATACTACTGGTTCGTTCCTATACTGTGGTGTGGTAAAGCTCTATCGTTTTTTTGGACTCGTGTTGTTAATTTCGACTAACTGCGTTCCATTTTCTTCTATTTCCACTTCCAAATATGTACATATCTTCTCACTTGTTCAATTTTTATTCCGTCTAAAGATGCGTATTCACAAAAAAATCGAGCACGAGCGAATATCCGTGTATATTTGCTCGACATATTGATAACTCGTCCACACCAGAGCGAATATGTTCAAGTTCGGAGTTGATCCATCTACTTTGTGCGAGTAGCGCGAGCCCGGTAAATATGGCTGACCATGAAAAATTATTGTTAGCTAGTGCTGCTTTTGTTGTATTTACTTTATTGAAAAAGACAATTTAATTCATGTATAAAAAATCCCAGAAGCCGCGTGATTTTGACATAATGACAGAGAAAAAAAAAGTTCTCCCTAACTTTTCCAGCTACAATAATGGAACCTAACTTTTGAAAGCATGACAACCAGCTTTGTAAACAAATTTTTCTACGACAACCTCGATAAATGTTCAATCATAAACAAGCACATTTTGTACAGAGTCTCATTTTTGCATCGGCTGATAGGCAAGCTTCTAAGCAACAAATGCAAAATGGAAAATCTCGTGTTAGGTCTAGGTTCACTCTAAAATCACGACGACTACGGCTTGTCAAATTACGACGTCCAGCGACAAATTGAAGAAATGCCAGCAGATTGTTTCTGTCAAAGTTTTAGTAGGTAATGAGTAATTTGTTGTTGTTTTCTAAAATAGTAATTCTTTATCGGACGAGTCTGAAATTATGGGACGAGTGAAGCGAGGCGAGTAACAGACGAGTCCAATAAAGACACTTTACTGACGTGGTGCATACAAAATTTTATCGCCAACTGCTCAGAATTCAGAATATAAGAAACAGAGGTATATTTCATTGCATTTTATTATGACAAAGTAAACAGCAAATCTACTTATTATTTGTTATATTTAAATTGGAGGTACAACCTGAAGCATTATAAAAGTTAATTTAATGCCGCGGCGCTACGCTCGGCTATGAAACCAGCCAAGGCATTAAATCTGCTTTTCTGCCGTGTGAAACATATAATTTTTTCTTCAAATTTGTTCCAATTCCACGAAAAATCGACTTTTTCATATTTAAATTGCGTTTCATTATCAATATCCAAATAACTAAATTATTTTATCAAAGGTAACTGGGCCCTGCGTTACTATGTTTACCGCTGATGACGTTTGTTGAATATGTTTGTTTACTGTTTACTTTGTCATTGTCAATTTTGATAAGTTGTCATGTTAGAAATGGATTTACTGCAAAGTGAGGATGAATTGATGCAATTAACACCACCTGAGATAAGAGACCAGGCGCGAGATGTGGAATTTAACCTTTTACCGGAAAAATCAAGAACTGTATATGAACTCACATACAGCAGATTCATGGAATATAGACAGAAGGAAAATATAGGATCTTTCTCTGAAAATGTGCTGATTGTCTATTTTTCCGATCTTTCAAAGAAAATGAAGCCTTCAACGTTATGGTCTACCTATTCGATGTTGAAAGCTACCCTGAACATAAAAAATAACATTGATTTGGCAAAATACCTAAATTATCACTTGGAAGGTTGCCTGGCAACGAACTTTTTCTGCCTAGGCAGTAAAAGTGGACTTTTTCTGCCTAGGCATTAAAAGTACAACTTCTAAGCCTGCCAAGTGTCATTAAAAGGCCGCTTTTAATGTCATTTGGAGAAAAAATACTTTATCTGCCGCATATGTCACTTTACCTGACGCAAATGCGGCAGATAAAGTAAAGGAAGGTAAACTGTTTGTTCACTTCCGGAAATCAATCTGATAATTGATGGCTTTACTGACGGTTGACGATAAATACATTTTTATATGCTTGTATTCATGTGTATCTATTAGAAATAAAAAATATTTTCATATTTTTTCAATTTATTTTTTAATTCTGATAGAAATATTATCAGTTTATTTCTTTCAAAGTTTTTGCAATGTATGCGTGTATTAAACGTGAACGATATGTTGTCATAGAAAAAGTAAAATATGCAATTCGCAACAAAATGGCCATTTTGCACTCGTATGAATTGCAGCACTTGTCTTCGTCAAGTTTACTACGACAAAAAAAAGCTCTCGTGTAATTATAAGTGAAAAAAAAGAAAGAAACTAATTTGGCAAGCAACTGTATAGTATATTAAGTATCAAGAACGGTAAGGGTTATTTACCGGTCGACACCAATTTTGCTGGAGACCGTATTACCCTTAACGTTCGAAATGCTCATACCATTTTTTGCGCGATCGTATTGAAATATTCGAATTACGAATAAAATTATTTAAATTTCTTCGAAATGAACGAAATGTCCAAAGTGACATTTATACTTGTCGATTAGTTTGAAATATAATTTGCATTTTGGTGAAATTGTTTCAATGCTATTTATTTATTTTTATATTGTTCTGTTCGATTCTGTTCAGTGAAAAATATAAATCTACTCATTTTTTTTGTTCCTTCTGTATAATGAATGAAGTAATATATTATTTAGAACCACTTAAATGTATGTAGGGCTAAGACGTTGGTAAGTAATTTACTTACCGACGTCTGAACGGTAAGTAAATCACTTACCGACGTGTTAGACTTAGAAACCAGTAAACACAACCTACCGACCTGACAACCGATGCTGTAAATAAACAAAAAAGATCGATCGCGCAAAAAGTATTTAAAAACCGACATATTTATAGTGGCAGTAGACTATTGCGAAATTTAATAGGATTACGCAAATGTGCCAGTTCCAATTTTTGCCGAATGTCCCCTGAATATTTCAAGACTTTGCTAGAACTGGTGGGACCAGAAATAATGAAAAAATATACATACTACAAGAGAGCTATTCCTGCGGCAGAGAGACTTGCTGTAACCTTAAAATTTCTCGCAATTAGCGACTTCTGTAGCTCTCTGTTTCTAAAATATCTGATCAATTTGTATCAAAAAAAGTGTGTAAAGCCATCATTGAAGTTTTGCATGAACATGTAAAGGTAAGTAGGTAATTAATAACTTTCTGCAAAATAAACTTTATTAATGAAGTGCGAGCACTTTTGAAGATTAAAATCCCGTCCACACTGAACGAGCACGAACAAGTAATTTCTTTGATGTACCGCCTTCCTCTCGATCTTTTGTGAACGCGAACCAGCGAACGTTGCTCGCTCGCCGGCCCGTACTCACCAGAAGATTATTGATGCAGAATGCTCGACCGCTCGCTTTTGTGGTGAATACTCACCTTCATCCTATGTTTAACTGCTTTTGTATCGGTCCTACAACTTTGGTTTTACTTTGATTTACTGCCTTTCCAAATTCTGCAGACACTTTCGCTCCAAATATCGATATTCTTTTGTAAACTCTTTTCTTTCCCTGTCATTATTATTAAATCATCTGCAAAAGCTGCTTCATATATATCCACTCTCCTTAAAAATACCTGTGCCCCACGTCTAATTTTGTCATTTTGGTTGACGATTTTTTAATTACATATTTGATCAATGAAAATTGTAAATACATTTTCTTGTGATCATCTGCTTCACAATAAATATGCTTCTTATAAAGAGACAAATAACAACATCCAACGACATTTATGATTTTAACGCTTTTACATTTTTTCCAACAAAATAACGAAAAATGTATAAAGAAATACGTAACTACATTTCAAGATACTTCCAGGCACAATATATTTCATACTCAAAGAGGAAAACAGTAATTTTTAGTAAAGTAAATCTCCTACAACGTCTTTAGCTTATCTTTTCTGTGTGAAGTAAATGCTACTTTTATAAATATTAAGTGTTACATATATTTCACGCTTGCCGACACATCATCTTGTTTTAGGAAAAAACGCGGATCAAAACAATGGAAAAATATGGCTTGTTCGCTTCACATATGTGAATCATTCTTTCGAGATTCCCATCAACATAAACAAATGCTCCTAATGGTGTTTTGGAGGATTATCTTTCAGTAGCGGCACTGATCGATGCCTAAGCAATTTAACAGGGCAAACATCTTATTAGGTGGATTTTGTTGTAGCATTATCATTATTTTCAATAAAAAGTGTTAGACGAGCTGTCTTTACCTTGAGCGAAGATTCCAGACACTTTTTATTTCAGCCATGTTAAGTTCTGTTGAAGACGTTGATGACTGGTAAAACGAAAAACATTTTTAACTACATCTCGACCGCATTATGATGAACTCGATTTACCGCTTACAGTCAAATTTATGTTAGTAACAATGGGGGGGCAAAGCGGGCAAAATGCCATGGGCCCCAGCCGGTCTGGGAGGCTTACTATAACTAGGCCTGCTCGGTGAAATCAGCTGCTTACCACAGCTCACACTACACTAAACTAAATTTGATTACACCAAACTGGCTAATTCAGTACTGGCAGCTTGGACGGATCTTTTGTTTTAAAATGTTCCAAAATGGCAAAAGCCAGTAGGATTGCCTACCCAATTTGGTAAAACCCTAGTTTGAAAATGAAGATTTGTTACATTAATGGCCACTATTTTAAGTGAAGCTTAGGGTTAAGGGCCATTTAAAGTTAATATTTTTGTTGCACCGTATGTCAAACTCAATTTAAACCTCCCTCAACCTAAGCCGTTAATTTCGGAGGCTTACAACAAATCTTAAATTCTGTTCACCTAAAAGCTGCTTGTTGGCTGGTGGTTTGTTATGCTGCAATAAGAAAATGAATATTTTCAACGAATGTTATGTTTATTTTAAGTTTAATAGAAGATCATCTGGAGTTTCCTGATGACAGGTAATAAAACCAAATATATGTTGATTATAATTATGTAGTTACTCACTTAATGCCCACTTTGGTTTTGAAGGCAACGAGATGGCGGATGCACTGGCTGCGGAAGGGGCGGCAGCTCCTTTCTGCGGCTCGGGCCCGACCCTGGGCCTAACAAAACAAAAAATACGCAAGGAGACGAAGAAGTGGCTGAGGAACCAGCACCTCGCTCATTGGAATGCCCTGCAGGGTCCTAGACAATCCAAACTTCTACTGAAGGGATGGACAGATGGACACGCCAGGGCAGCCACTAAACTACCAAAGAGTAGGCTAAGGAAGATATCAGGACTCCTAACAGGGCACTGCTGTATGAGGAAACACCTCCACAACTTAGGAGTAGAGGAAAGTTCCATATGTAGGGGTTGCGGCATGACTGACGAAACGTCAGTCCATGTTCTCTTAGAGTGTCCACACTGGGCTGTACTACGCAGGCGAATCATCGGAGTCCCTGTTATGGCCCCTGGAGACACAAGCAGACATCCATTGAAAAAGTTTGTGGCCTTTATTGAAGGGCTCGGTTTCATGGATGTATAGGTAGCAGGAATGGCTCGCCTGCACATTTAGTAGTAGTAGTAGTACTCACTTAATACTTTGCCAAACCAAGTTCGCAGACCTTGTGTTTAATACATCTGTCGCTAAATTATGGCATATGAAGTCGAAAGACTGTTACCAATCACTTAAATTGAACTAAAAATTTCCTATAATTTTCATTGACGCCAAACTGAATGGCTACTTAGCCAAGCCAACCTATAGTTGGTGCAAGGGTTATATTTTCAAGGGAGGCTTAGATTTTAAGCTCTACTCACTTAAGTACACTTAAACAGTGAGTCGGTGCAAATGGCCATAAGAAAGGGCTCCATCTGATGAATTATTCCATGAGCTTCAGATAGTATACGTCACTGACATGGAGGACAGTGGTATTACCCTATCGAAAAAAATAATTTGGACATTCTGTTTACGCGGAATTTTTAAATATAAAGATCAATACCCTGTACTTTCTTGACAGAATGTACTCGCTTCAAGCGACGCCACTGAGTACCTTATGTGTGAAATATTCATGTCTGATGTTTCTTCAGTGGTGAAAGTTGATTAGAATGGATAAAATGAGGCGAGAAGTTTTGATCCTCACAAAAGTTAGAAGAAGTTTGTAGTCGTATGTGAGTTTTTTTCTCATCCATTGTCTACTTTTGTCTTTCGTTCATCGGTGGAATTAGATGGAGGATGAAAGGAACTGCGATGCAGTCTATAAATTTACATTTCATGGTGTTTTTATTGGGTACAAGGAAAGAAAATTATATGTCGTATCGCGAAGAAGAATTATTTATACCAGTTATGTTTGAATTATTCGAGTTAACTGTATAAACCCTCACTTCGTGGAATCTACTCATCATATGGTTTTAAATGACTCATTTAGAAACAGTTAGTTTCATTTAAAACCATATTTGAATTATTCGATTATTCCGTGGAAAAGGGTCTCAAAACGTCCTCTAATTCAAAGGAATGAGGGCCTGTTGTCGTTTTGCCACTAATTGCGGACATTGGATGAGTAGGTGATTCACGGTTAATGGACCATTGCAATGATCACATTTTGGTTCAGGATCGTTGCTGAAAAGATGACTTTGTGTTGGCCTAAATATCGACTAAATGCAGAAGCACTTGATCGTGACGATTTTTGGGTAATAAAGACAACGGACTTCTGGACTTTTTCACTTCGTTACACTCAATTTTTGCACTTTTCACTTTATTTTCAACGCGCGGATGTTACATCTGCACTCACTGATAACTTATCTGTTTCTTCGATGCCATGCTGCCTATGAACAACAATGAACTTTGAGGCATCAATGTAGATCTGGAGGTAATTGGGGAACTTTGTCAATATGCTAGGTTTTATTGTGCGGCTGTTTCTAAAATTCATACCAAGGGATAAAAGGCTGGTGATACGAATTGGAGTTTTTATTTGCCAAGGAGGAGTGGATTCATTCGAGAAGCATTCTGGAAGTATGTAGTTGAGCTTTATTAGGTAAATGCTCTTTGTTTAGAAAGGTTTGAAAATTTTGGGCTTCGAGAACAAATTTGGATTGATATCTGTAACGCAATTGAGATAAGTAGTGCTGGAGATGTTTTGCCTTTTTTGGTAGCGTAAATTGTCTTCTAACATTGATCGTAAATCTGTAATGACAATGATATACCACTAGCTTTACCCGATTTAGTGCTACTCAAACTGAATCAGATAGGCCTAGAGAACTAATAAAGTGAAAACAGCACTGAAACACTCTTGGGGGCCAGAACACTTTTGCGGTATCAGCTCCAATGTAATATTGGAAAAAATCTGAATAAAAGGGGATCTGACCATTGGAAAGTTCTAGTAGTGCTTAAACAACCAAAGATTCTACTGAGTGACTACTGTTGAGATCTCATGAATGCACCAGTCGAAGTAAAACTGCAACAAGGATTCTAACGGGACATTGTCGCCTGAATAGGCACCCGAAAAGGATCAAAATAGTATAGGAAAAGAATGTAGATTCTGTGGCATTGAAAAAGAAACCTTAATCCACATACTAATGAATTACACAGCAATTCAGAATCCGAGGATACAGAAACTGAGATATTGTTGAATAGAAGATGGACATTCAGGTTATTGCCTGCAGATATCCTAAAATTCATCCGGGAAATAGAACTAAACATGCTATTAGTCTGAGACTTTGCTCAGGTGAAAGTAAGGGGCCACAATAGATATTTTTGGTCTCAGTGACCCCAGAATACATATAGACATACTAGCTGGTAGTCAATCTTACCCCCGCTTTTTGGGACCAATTTTTTTTTATTATACTCTGTTAAATTTTAGTACCTTCCATGAAGCTAACATGAGCAGTGTTGCAGAAATTTGCTCATGAACGAAAGTGCTTAATTTACTAATTTTTATTTGTAGAGAAATTAGCGATAATGTTGAAAAACCGGAATAGTTCTAAGATTTGTTAATTGAATTTCAGAAAAACAAAAATTGAGGTGTCGCAAAAACTTTCAAAATAAAACGAAATAATAATACAGCCGTTTTTGTTTTATGACAATAATTTTTGTAATTCGAACATTCAACACCCTGTATCCCGGTAGCTATGCCTGTATACAGGGAGTATCACGACGATCTTACACTATCAATATATTGATAACTACTAACATGATTTCCATAAAAATCGACATACAGATCGCGAAAAGTATATTCGATCCATACGATCTACACAAGTACGACAAGGAAAATATGAGAAAAACTACTTGAAAGAGAGAGAATAATTGTGCGCAGTCAGCTGTTGCCAAATGTATTTATCTGTGAAAGCTTTTCCCAATTTTTGTCGACAACATGTTAAATAGGTACCAATAATTGTTAAATCGAAAGTATATTGTATAGATTTTATTTATTGTAGATTGTACTTTGTCCAATTTTTTCTTTGAACCATATTATTTTATTCTCATTTATGATGATCTCACTTATTTTATATATTACCAATCTCGATTTCCTACCACTAAACACGGCGTTATCCCGTGTTAAGAGTCAAATGCGAATAAGTTATTTATTCCCTAGAAAGTACCAAACATTACAAACTGGCAACGCTGCTTTCATATAAGATTAGTAGCTGGAACTGAGCACACGCCAAACGCTGACTACGAACAATTATTCTTCTCTCTCTTTCAAGTAGCTTTTCTCATATTGTCCTTGTCGTACTTGAGTATATAGTATGGCTCGAATAGACTTTTCGCGATCTGTAGATGCAGAACAAGTTATGACGAATTTATGGAACATTTTTTGAACGATAACTTTGTTCTTTTTTTAATTTCTTGGGAAATTAAACCACAATATTTTTAAATTCTTTATTTCAACGTTTCGGTAGCGTTCCAGCTACCGTTGTCATTTTTAGATGTTCTTATTAATAAAACATCTACAGGGTATGAAACGAGTGTATACCGCAAACCAACACACACTAATAGATATTTGAATTTTGACTCTAATCATTCTATAAGCGTTAAAAAAGGGATAGTAAAATCTTTATACGATAGGGCCAGAATCATTTGTTCTAGTGATTATCAATTTACAAAGGAGAAAACTTTTTTAAAAGATGTTTTAAATAACAATAATTACCCTGCAGAATTTGTAAATAAGGAGATTAAGCATATAGAGAGGGGCTCATTGTTAATACCCCATAACAATAATATTAATAATTCAGCTAACATAATTTTTAGGAACTTGACAATACCGTATGTTAAGGGTTTATCAGAAAGAATTAAAAAAATGGTAACCAATTCAATATTAGAACTAGTTTTAAATCGAATTAGACATTGAGATCAATACTAACAAAAACGAAACCAAAGAATGAAGAACAATCTTCAAAAAACTGCATATATCAAATATCATGTGAATGCGACAAATTTTATTTAGGTGAAACATCTAGACCATTGAAAGTACGAATAAACGAACACAAAAAATATATCAAAGATAGGGAATTCTTTAAGTCAGCTATTTGCAAACATGCTTTGGAAGAGGGTCATCAAATTCAATGGGATTCATCAAAAATAATATTAAAAGAACCCAATAATAAAAGACGGAAAATCAAAGAAAGTGCTTTAATACAACTAAATGCAGATAAATGTGTAGCTAGTATTTCAGCCGAATGTAGTCAAATTTGGTTACCAATGTTAGAGAGAGAAATTTCCAATAATCAATTACCTGCGTTATCAGGATAGCATCATAAGTTTTTATCCAGGTTTTCTTATGATTTATAATTTGAATAGTTGTTAATCGATACACATTTCAATACACAAAATAACAAAACTGAGTATACATATTTCAAAAACTTAAATATTCATACACAAAAAAACTATCAAGAAACGCGTTTTATTAACAACATTTCCAATATAAGCGGAAAAAAAAACGCGCTATCCCAATAAAAACCGTTCCTGGAACGTGCACTTCACTGGATTCCATTTCTAGTAGACTATCATATCGTTGGAATGTCATAAAATGAAATATTTCATTTCACATTTTGCCACAGATATGATCTACTATGAATGGACCTTAATAAAAATTTGATAACAAAATTTGGCAGTCTTAAGCTTCAAAATAATTTTTTGATTGTCTAGTTGTCAAATTTTTTCTGTTGTGTCAGCTAGGGATAAAAATTAATTTCTACCTATTTTTTCTTGACAACGGTAGCTGGAAGCTACCGAAACGTTGAAATAAAGAATTTAAAAATATTGTGGTTTAATTTCCCAAGAAATTAAAAAAATAATGAATAATATACCACAAGGAACATACAGAAGATAACTTTGTTATTTTAAAATGTTACACCTTGTACCTACAATATACATATATTACTGACTTTTTGGATTCAAAATTTAATATAAATATAGAATACTAATACTATCTAAAATAGGCTTCACTTTCCTAACTTTTGCTTGAAAACAACCAACTTGTGTTAAATTGTTTAATATTCTCTCCATTTTGTAATTCGCCAAAACTTGTTCTTCATCTATGCAAGTTTTGATAGAAATCCTGTGAATAGTCACCGATATATAGATAGTGAAAGCTCGTTGTGAAGCAATCTTTATACACCAAATACTGAGTTCAATGTAATCGCAGTTGAAAAAAAGAAATAAATTACTATCCTTTGTAACAAATCATCAATTTCCTTAACAAAAAAATATCATGTCCGCTAATGTGACTCTCGGAGAAGTTTCAGGCTCAATTACCCCCTCAAGAAACAAAAGGGATTGCAACTATGTTCATTATACTTTATACGGAACTAGACAAGCTATTGTTCTCAATTTCACATGCTTTTTGTGTTTCACCTCACACCTCACGTCAGTACAGGGCGTTTGAAGTATTCCAAATACAGCACACGCAATGATAAAAGTATAGTTAATTAATAATTAGAAACGTTTTATTGTTAACGATGTGAAATTAATGTGATAAGTGATACAATATATGTAGCGTGAGTTTGATAGAATGATAATTAAAATACAAACATGAACACATTTTGTTGAAATATTTGATTAAGTTTTAACTTTAATTTAACTCATGGGCGTACCCAGTGGGAGGCAAAGTTAAGGCAGTTGCCTCCCCTTGAAGCAGAAAAGTTAATCATTATTAAATTTTCTTGCTGGAATTTATTTTAATTATTGAAATAACTATTTTAATAATAAATCGTTACGATATGGTTATGCTGGTCACGTCATTAAGTTGTCATTAGAAAAAAGAAGAATTTGCTTACAAATCCCTGGGTCCCACCATCAAATTACGATTTTGGTTCTGATGCCAGCAATTTGAAAAGAAAATTCAACTAACGCTGGTTACATCTTGGTTGGTCTACTCAAGTCGTTTAGAAGGTGCTCTATACAATATGTCCCCCTAAGTTGGAAAGTGTTG
The DNA here is from genome assembly GCA_910591685.1 of Galerucella tenella. Taxonomy (NCBI): domain Eukaryota; kingdom Metazoa; phylum Arthropoda; class Insecta; order Coleoptera; family Chrysomelidae; genus Galerucella; species Galerucella tenella. The sequence goes on from CAJUYH010008668.1 coordinate 12,850, forward strand.
GAAGTGTTTGAATGTATTTTATTATTTGCAAAATAAATGAATATGCACTTATTCCTCGTTTTAAATGCAAAATTATTAAAAAAACATGGAAACCCTAAAAGATTTTCATGTGTTTCGTAATCACAAGAGATAAATGTTCATTCAAAATAGGAACACTAGTAAAAAAATAATCTGAATAATCAACTTTTTTTAGTAAAATTTTTCGATATTGTCAAATTCAAAGGTATGTACTTTACTCTTGAGTGAAATCAATATTGTTTGACAAACATCGTATACGACTAAAAAATTCGATATTTGATGACTGTATTATAGGTTTTAGATAATGCAGAACTTTTTATGAAGAATAACTTTTCCTCCTAAAATCAATAATGATTCCAACTTAGGGGGACATATTGTATATGCACTGTGTTATTTTTCCTCCTTGTTTTGCTACAGTTGCAGGAGTTTTGGGGGTCCAAAAAAAGTTACAAGAAAAGAATAATTATCATAGTGATTTAATTCAAGAATTCTGTTGTTAAAAATAAATATCAAGTTCATTTTGCAACTTTTCAACCCTTAATCAACAGCTAAAAGACTATGCGAATTAAATCCCTCAAGATCCCTTACTTTTCAAATGGGGTTAGTTTAAAGGGCTCGAATAAGATTGTGTTCGCTCGTAAATAGAGGTTTTAAACGGATATATCTCCCCAAATATTTACTGTGTAGAAAATCTACGAACTTGGGAATTTTATTTCTATTTTAAATAAAACTGAAAGTTTTCAATTAAATCTACTTTAATAATGGAAGATGAATGAAAAATCTTTTATGATCATTATTTTTTTACATAGTAACTTCAAGGATCATTTTAAGTCATTAATGCCCGTACTTATAGTCGAAACTAAACCTCCGACTTGAGATGGACTTGGGTCGTGCTTGACCAAGCCGTACTCATGACCACAGATAACATAACCTCAGGACTCGAGATTGGACTCATATTATTGACATTTTAACCTTAATTTTCCCGCGCTGTCATTCTGTCGAAGAACATATGTTTTTGACGCCAAGTGTGATTGCATTGTAAATAACCTAAGAGTTTATTGTGGTTGGGCAAGCTTTTTTATTTTTTCGAACAGGATAATCTCTGTTATATATTTTTCTGATATTTTTTTTAATAAATGTTTCTGTCATTGTCCTCAATTTTTGATTATTTATCTGCTTCTCCAAACAGCAGATGCATTGTAGAAGATGAAGCTGTTCTGGCAGCGAACCATGTTATTATGTGTGGTCAGAGAAAAAGTGGGCAAAAAATGGATGATCAGATCCTACTGTTTGCAAACTAGTGCAGTGAAAAGTGATACCCATGAAATCAATGCAAAATAATTGACATAGTACTCCGAAACTTTATAGTAAGCACTTGATGTCAACAATCTTTTTACCTCTCTCCTAAAATGCATTTTGTTATTTATTTTCCTAATGTTTGATGGCAAATGATTAAATAATCTTTTACTATCATATATAATAGATTTTTTTGTTAGAGAGGAGGTGGGAATAGGTAAGGAGACTGTATGAGAAGCACGACTATTGTAAGCACGAGCTGAACAGATTTCCAATATCTGTTTATAAACAACTTGTATTTATTATTCATCATGATTTACCATGAATACTATAAATATATTAATTATATAATAAATTAATTTGTATCTCTGAAATATTTAAAGATATATAAACTATTGGTTAGCAACAACAATTTTTTTAGAAGAATTTTTGCAAGATACATCAAGTCAGGAAAATAGTTATCATTTCTCAAAAATAATGTGACATTTCCTGTATACAATAAAAATACTTATGAAATTTCTGTGTATTATTTAATTTATAAATATTTGCTACAATTTTTCTTCAAAGCATAATCATTAGTGGAAAAACAAATCTTCTCTCAAAATAGGACTACCCAAATAAACAATACCACAAATAATTGTGAATATATCATCAACAATTGATACCAAATGCAAAGGAAAAGTATTCCTGAAAATTCTGAAAACCTTTATCCTCGCATTCAACAAATGGTAACTCCTGTTGTTGAAGCTTCAGTAGTGCTTTAGCTCCATCAAAGTCACTAAATGAGTTCGATATCATGTCATCCTTGAGGGTGGAAGGGAGTTGATTAACCTAAAATTTGAAATGACCAA
>CAJUYH010008669.1:0-15012 GCA_910591685.1 Galerucella tenella
TCTTCAGCATTTTCTGATGCTTGGATTAAAAGCAAGTGAACAAACTGGGCAGCCATTTATTTAATGACGAAAAGTCTTACAAAACTAACTCGAACTCAAATCACGAATGAATTGTAATACACCCATTGACATATATGTCAATGAATACACCATACACTTTAAAACATATACAAAAGCGAGGTTATGTATGGCAAATACGCATTCGTATATGTGATTCACTTAAAATATCCCGCTCGCTGCAATTTCGAATGATACATACGCATGCGAACCAATTGCGAATGTTCAAAAATAGGAACCTTCGCATTCATAAACATTACGTATGCGTATCTCAACATTCAGCAGCTGAGAATAGGTCCCCAGCCTTCTTTTCCATTTCTTCCTACGTAATGTGATAGAAGGAGATTAACAATCGATGACGCACACCAAGAAGGGTATTATTTCAACTATATCTAGTCAATATATTGCTTTTCAATAGTTTCTTATTGGCATAGTATACCCTATTAGCAGCCATTATTTTTTCGTCTATCTCTGATCTTCGTTCCCCCTTACTGCTGATCGTGACTCCCAGATATTTGAATTTTTCCACTTCCTCAAATTCATATTCCCCTATTTGTATCATTTTTTCAAACTGCTCACCAACTCTCATTTTTTTTGTTTTGTTTCTATTTATTTTTAATCCCATTTTCCCCTTCTTTTGTTAATTCTAGTAGCATTTGTTTCATGATATTCCTTCTTTTCGTTACTATCACTATGTCGTCTGCATATGCGACTATCTGGCCCCCGCTCGTTCTTAAATTTCCCTTGTTCACATTTCTAAGAACATGCTCCAGAGCCAAATTAAATAGTATTGTTGATAGACCGTCACCCTGTCTTACGCCTCTATTAGATACAAAGCCCTCCGTTTCTCCTTTACCTGTAAGTATCTTCACTTTTGACTCCTTCATAGTCATTGCATTTAATCTTCTCAACTTATTTTCTATCCCCCTGTTCCTTCAGTCCTCTCATCAGTTCACTTCGTCTTACTGAATCAAATGCTTGTTGGAAATCTATAAATAGCATTTCTATTTCCATTTTGTATTCATGGGTCTGCTTGATAGTATGAATAGCGTCAATTGTTGACTTTCCTTGTGTGAAACCGTATTATGTCTTTCGCTTTTCCAGCTAAGCGACTTTGAATTATTGCTGATATTATTTTGTATGCTACATTTAAGAGAGTTATACCCCTATAGTTTTTGCACTCCTGCTGATCCCCTTTTTTGTGTATTGTGTTCATTTGCCCGACTTCCCATTCTTTGGGCATTCTTCCTTCTCTCCATATTTTCTTTATTGGCCGGTATAATCTTTCGTGCAGCTCCTCTCCTCCATACTTAATCAATTCCATGTTTATTTCGACTTTGCCCGGTGCTTTCCCATTCTTGCTTCTTTTAATATCTTCTATTATTTCATTTTTTGTTGGTTCCTGTGTTACATTTTCTTCTTTTTTCTCTTCGCTTTCTTCCTCTGTTGTATTATCTGAAACTTCTCCAGTTAGTATTTCCTCGAAGTATTCTTTCCAGATTTGCGTATACTGAGTTTCTTCTTGTATCACCTCGCCGTTTTTATTTCTTATACCTTTAATTTTACCTTTATATGTATCTATTTGTTCATTTATTTTTTTATAATAGGCTCTGGTATTTTTGTTAGTTTTTTCATTTTCTATTTTTCTTATTCTGTCATCCATCCATTCTCTTTTAGCTTTTCTTATCAATTTGTTGCAGTTTTTCCTTATTCTCTCATATTCCTCTTTATCTTCTGAGTTGTTTGTACCTATCCATTTTATTCTAGCATTTCCTTTAGCTTTTTTGGAATTGATTACATTGCATTTATTTATTTAAAACTGTCCCAGGAATAGTGGGTTGCTGCAAAACTATTAAACAAATAATTTTTGTAATGATTCTTCTAAATCCGTTAATACCCTTTTCAGAAGTAGGGTAATCCACTGAGTTTCCATTTCCTGAAGCCCTTACATGCGCATTAGGTACCAATAGGGCTTTTCATTATGGAAAGCGAACTTTCCTGGCTAAATTTGAAAGAAGACATATGTCAATAAATACGACAAAGACGATTTTCAATTTAATTTATGTTATTAAATACACCATAATAAGAAAACTTTTCATCTACTATAATTCTTGTATGCCAAAAATAGAAGCCAAAGCTAAAGAAAATCATAAATATTGAAGGAAGTTATAGGCTTACAAGCTATGGAAAAACATTACTGCCTTTCAAATTGATAAAAAGGTAGCAGAAAATAGTTGTATCAAGGCTGGTACAAATAATATTGGAACATACGGAGCTGTAGGATAATCATAACCACTATTGATCGCTTAATCGTTAAACAAATTGATCGAAAGGTGGATGAAGCTTACCACCAAGAAGCAAATATATCATAAATTGAGTTGGATGATGGGATAGGGGAAAGTCAAGAAGGAAACAGCTTTGAGGAGGGAAAATACAAATATAAATTGTTATGTGAGTTGATACTACTTGGTGATTCTAAATCCATTGATATCAGCTTTATAGGATGTTATTAGAATATGACCCAGTGACAATTCCATTTTCTCAGATCTTTGTTAGTAATTACTAGAAATAGCAACTTCAATTGGAAACTAAAAAAAATGTAGGCTAACGAGCTATTAAAAAACATTACTTTCTTTCAAATTAATAAAAATGTAGCAGAAGATAGTTGTATCAATAATATTGGAACATAAGGAGCTGTAGGATAAACACAACCACTATTGATCACTTAATCAATAAAAAAATTGATCGAAAGATGTTCACCAACAAGAAGCAAAGATATTAATTTAGTTGGGTGATAGAATGGGGGGAATCAAGGTGATTAAGAAAGCAGGAAGCAGTTTTGAGGAAAGAAAATAAAAATATCAAATTTTATGTGAATCAATACTGCTTGGTGATTATAAATCCATTGATATCAGCTTAATAGGATGTTCTTCTGATTACAAAACCATTATCATAAGAATATTACCTGGTTACAACCCCATTTTCTTTAGTTTCAAATCTTTTTTGGTGATTACTAGAAATACTGTCTTCAATTAGAAACTCAAATTGGTATTAGGCATGTTTTAATTATTTTTCGGGAGTTGGTCAATTTTCTGGTGGGTGAGTTTCAGGTGTTTGGAAGAATTTGATGTATAAAGTAAGATAAAAAAAAACATTTCTTAGTCTAACTGTAATTGTTGGTTGTAAAGAATACTAGAAGGAACCAACTAATTAACGAAGCTTTGGGGACTATTTTAATGTTAAGCATTCGTTGTGCAATTTCATTTGCTAATCAATCAAAATATTGATATTAAATATTTAGTAATAATTTATTGCTTTTTAAATAGTATCGGTCCTACACAATGAGTCTTAAGTAGATAGGTAGTAGCGAACGATATATTTTGATGGAAACTATAAACCAAGGTTTTTAGTAATTTTCAGCTAGCGACAAAGGAGGACTGGTGCCACGTCGCCTCTGTATACACTGGACAATTTAATCTTAGAAAAGCCGCAATGTAAATTGCGCCCTGAATAGACATTTGATGAGAAAAGTAGCAAAAATAAACAAGACTAAATAAATAAAAGTGTTGCTTATCTCCACAATACAATCAGTCGCGAATTAAAATAAATTCCTATTATTTGCCCAAATGATGGTTATACAATTATGTTTGCAGCAATTGTTTATTTGAGATAAAAAAAAGATTACAAAAAATAGCGACCCACCCTGGCTTCGCTCGGTAGCGCCCTTTTTGCATGGTACTGGATGGTGGAATGGCGTTTTGTAATTTTAATAAATATAATTAACTTCTGTATGTTCCTTGTGGTATATTATTCATTTTTTTTTTAATTTCTTGGGAAATTAAACCACAATATTTTTAAATTCTTTATTTCAACGTTTCGGTAGCGTTCCAGCTACCGTTGTCAAGAAAAAATAGGTAGAAATTAATTTTTATCCCTAACTGACACAACAGAAAAAATTTGACAACTAGACAATCAAAAATTATTTTGAAGTTTAAGACTGCAAAATTTTGTTATCAAATTTTTATTAAGGTCCATTCATAGTAGATCATATCTGTGGCAAAATGTGAAATGAAATATTTCATTTTATGACATTCCAACGATATGATAGTCTACTAGAAATGGAATCCAGTGAAGTGCACGTTCCAGGAACGGTTTTTATTGGGATAGCGCGTTTTTTTTCGCTTATATTGGAAATGTTAATAAAACGCGTTTCTTGATAGTTTTTTTGTGGATGAATATTTAAGTTTTTGAAATATGTATACTCAGTTTTGTGATTTTGTGTATTGAAATGTGTATCGATTAACAACTATTCAAATTATAAATCATAAGAAAACCTGGATAAAAACTTATGATGCTATCCTGATAACGCAGGTAATTGATTATTGGAAATTTCTCTTTCTAACATTGGTAACCAAATTTGACTACATTCGGCTGAAATACTAGCTACACATTTATCTGCATTTAGTTGTATTAAAGCACTTTCTTTGATTTTCCGTCTTTTATTATTGGGTTCTTTTAATATTATTTTTGATGAATCCCATTGAATTTGATGACCCTCTTCCCAAGCATGTTTGCAAATAGCTGACTTGAAGAATTCCCTATCTTTGATATATTTTTTGTGTTCGTTTATTCGTACTTTCAATGGTCTAGATGTTTCCCTAAATAAAATTTGTCGCATTCACATGATATTTGATATATGCAGTTTTTTGAAGATTTTTCTTCATTCTTTGGTTTCGTTTTTGTTAGTATTGATCTCAATGTATTATTCGATTTAAAACTAGTTCTAATATTGAATTGGTTACCAATTTTTTTAATTCTTTCTGATAAACCCTCAACATACGGTATTGTCATGTTCCTAAAAATTATGTTAGCTGAATTATTAATATTATTGTTATGGGGTATTTAAAAATATTGTGGTTTAATTTCCCAAGAAATTAAAAAAAGAATAAATATAATTAAAACTACTTTTCAATTGTTTCTAGTTTACAAAAAAAAGAAGCGTATTGTAATAAGGATTCCTGCACTCGGCATACCCCGCAGTTCCTTCCGTCTTCTTAGCGCCAAAGCTATTTTCAGAATTTATTGTTTCACCACGAGTCAAAAAATCAACAAGCAACACACCCTTCCTGATCCAAATACTACACATGATTTTTCTGGTTGCAGCTGTACGTTTGGATTTCACTTTCTTTTCTTTTCACTTAAAATAATTGTAACTGCTTCTCTTGGAGAGTTTTGTTATAAATTTTTTGTTCCAAAAGCTGTATGATGAATACATTCTGAGATACAGCCTTTCACCTCTCTTTGAACAAATTATTAATATCATGGTACTCATATTACTTTCATTATTTTTTGTTTTAGATTGAAGCTGAAGGTAAACCCGTAACAAACCAAAGGAGTTCAGGTCGTTGTTGGTTGTTTGCAGCACTAAATGTAGTTCGATTACCATTCGTCAAGCATTTTAACATTGAAGACTTCGAATTTTCTCAAGCATATCTTTTTTTCTGGGATAAAATAGAAAGATGCAACAATTTTCTAAACAATATCGTATTAACGGCTAGAAGAAATGAATCTGTCAATGGCCGATTGGTATCCTTTCTCCTTCACGTAGGTCTTTTAATATACTGATATAACATTTTAATAAAAAACGAAATATACGCGCACTGAATATTCTAAAGTAAAACTCAACTTATTGACAATAATTTTAAACGCATCGTCTATTTTTTGGTCCATTCAATAAATTTATCCAATAATTATTTTTTATTAGGGTATACACTTTAAGCAGATGCCATGGTTGTACATTATTGCACCTTTTTAAAATGTTTATATATATAAATATAAATTTATATATGTAAATATATATAAATACATAAATATATCTCAAAATATGTAACCAGGTGTTTGTTTTTATACCTGCGAATTGGAAGATAATAGATAATCTTTCTGCCTTTATTCATAACGTCAAATCGATAGTAAAAATTTGTTTACAATGAGTAAGGATGCTATAATATTTTATAGTACATAATTTTATATTCGAAGTAATCCACCACCAAGTTTTCTTGTATAAACTTAAAAATTGTGGCAAATTTTGAGTACAACTATGGTATATCCGATAAACACCTGTTAGTTTGGGGATTACTACATTTCAATACTCTATGTACATGTTAAAATAAACTATACAGAGTTCGGCAAAAGTCTGGGACCGGACAAATATCGAAGAAAATATGAATTTTTTGAAAAATCTTTTTATGCCACAAATTATACTCCAGCTTAAACTATCATTTGAAATATACAGGGTGTTCCAATAAAGTGTGGCGTATCAAAGTTATATATTTTCTTATGGAACACCCTATATTTTATTGCATTTTCTGATTGCCCCTAAAATATATAATACTCCTTCATAATGTTTCCCTATACCTAAATACAGAGGGTTCCGAGTTATGCTGACTTTTTTAAAAATATGAACATCTCGAAAAAAAATTAATAACTCATTGATATAACAAATTCTAGCAAATTTTCTTTCACATCTGAATAGTTGAACATTCGTTGAATGTATTCCACGATTGAGTACTAAATATCTCTTTACAGGGTGTTCAGAATTTTCTGTTTCATTATTAGATCATTCAATGTGCAGTATGAGGCTTATTTTGAATGGAACACCCTGTATTTTAATAATTCATAAAAAAATGCCCTCTTTCGAATGGTATAAAGGTGTCCTATACCTAGGTATTATACTTTTCGTGCAATTTACAATTTTCTTAAATTTTATGCTAAATCGATTTTAAAACATCTGCAATTCTCTCTAAATTTCAAACTAATGATCTTGGCATAGTTGTTGTGAGAAACTAAATAGATCATGTTTTAAGCCTCCAGAAAATATAGGATTCTACTATCCTATACCGAGTGATTGAAAAGATATAGCCACTCTCACAGAAAAATCACTATCCACTTGGAGACATTTTATGAAATAACAAAAAACAAAATGTTTATCACTTTTAGTTGTTAGTTCCGTTTTTATTCATGTTGTATTTTGATGTTCTAAATAATAATTAAACTAATCTTTAACATAACACACATATTGTGTGAAACTTTTTTGTTTTTTGTTAATTTGAAATCTTGCGTCTATTCCTACGTTTCACAATATGTAAATGTAATTCATTAGCTTGCCTCGTACATTATTTTGCATAAAAGTGTCTAGGCTTAAGTAATTGTTTTGTGTACAGGATCCAACATCAGATGGTGGTCAATGGGATATGTTTGTTAATCTCATCAACAAACATGGCTTAATGCCGAAAAAGAACTTTCCCGAGTCTTTCAGCTGTGAGCAAAGCGTAAAAATGAACCAGATACTCAAAAGCAAACTTAGAGAATATGCTAGAGCTATAAGAGAGTTGATCTCTAAAGTACGTATGTTTTTATTTCAAGTTCTGAGTCAACCTCTTTGGCTATTTATTTAATAACAATAATAGTCTTCATTGTTCTCAATAACTATTTTTTGTGTGTTTAGGGTGGCAGTGATGCTGATATACATCTGCTTATATCAGAGCAAATGAAAAACATATACAGGATTGTTGGAATATGTTTGGGCATCCCCAGTGAAACGTTCACATGGTCGTATCTGGACAAGAACAAAGCCCACCACAGCATAGGTCCAATCACTCCCATACAATTCTATGAACAGCATGTAAAACCTTATTTTAATGTAGACGACAAGGTAAGTGAATAATTTCCAAGATATAAATTTAACTTCCAACTTTCATTGACATACACATTATTTTGTTAAATGCTGACATTTTATTCAATATACAAAAAGACTGATTTTAAAATACCATGTAGAAAATTTTCACTAGTATTCCCATCAGAGGTCAAATTATTTCGAGCTCAATACCAGACTGCCAAAAAAATATTCTGTCATTGTAAACGTAAAAAAATTAATTTACCAAGTTTTGTCAAAATAAAATTAAATTATTATTGTGTAAATGAAAAATAAAAAACGATAGAAGCGGTTTTTCGCATTTTTCTCGGAGTTTTTGAGGTTATATGAAAAAATCATTCTCACAAAAGTTGTAGACCTTCTTATGATCTACAACTTTTCTGTTGTACACTTTTCTTTCCGACGTCAACTTTCGACAGAAATCGCAATAATCCAAAATTCCACCCCTTTTCACCCCCCAAATATATCTGGAAACACTATTTTTTTTACGTTAATTATACGCCTATTTACCATTCCCAACTGCTCCCATCCTGCTAACAATTTTCTCTTTGTAAAAGTGTTATTTGCCTGGGCTATTAATAGTTGATGCAATTTTTAGGTTTGTTTGGTGACAGATCCTAGACCTACAAATGAATATGGTAAATGTTACACAGTGGATTGTTTGGGTAACATGGTTGGTGGTCGAAAATGCATTTACAATAATCAAGCTGTCGATTTACTATTGGATTTAACTGCCAAAAGTATTAAAGAAGGTGAAGCCGTTTGGTTTGGTTGTGAAGTTTCAAAAAGATACGTTGCCAAACAGGGCATACAAGATTTGAATGCGTAAGTAGAACATCTCATTATTGTTAATACAGTCTATTTCAGTGGAAGCGGATAAAGACAAAAGGAATACTTTCAAATGTTGTGTATATACAGAGTTCGGCAAAAGTCCGGGACCGGACAAACATCGCAGAAAATATAAATTTTTCGGAATATCTCTTTATACCACAAATTTTACTCCAACTTAAACTATGATTTGGAAATATTTTGAAATATACAGGGAGTTCCAATAAAGTGTGGCGTATCAAAGTTATATTGTTTCTTATGGAATACCCTATATTTTATTGCATTTTCTGATTGCCCCTAAAAAATATAATACTCCTTCATAATGGTTCCCTATACCTAAATATAGAGGGTTCCGAGTTATGCTGACTTTTTTAAAAATGTGAACATTTTGAAAAAGATTGAATACTCATTGATGTAACAAATTCTAGCAAATTTTCTCTTATATCTAAATAGTTGGACATTTGTGGAATGTATTCCACGAGTGAGTACTAAATATCTCAGTTCCATTATTAGATCATTCAATGTGCAGTAACAGGCTTATTTTAAATGAAACACCCTGTATTTTAATACTTTATTATATTCAAAAAATTGTCGTTTTTCGAATGGTGTGAGGGTGTCCTATACCTAGGTATTATACTTTTTGTGCAATTTACAATTTTCTTAAATTTTATGCTAAATCGATTTTAAAACATCTACAATTCTCTCTTAAATTTCAAACTAATGATCCAGGCATAGTTTTTGTAAAAAACTAAATAGATCACGTTTCAAGCCTCCAGAAAATATAGGGTTCTGCTATCCTATACCGAGTGGTTAAAAAGTTATAGCTACTCTTACAGAAAAATCACTATCTACTTGGACATTTTATGAAATAACAAAAAACAAAAGGTCTATTACTTTTAGTTCCGTTTTTATTCATTATGAAGGAGTATCATATTTTTAGAGGCAATCAGAAAATGCAATAAAATTTAGGGTGTTTCATAAGAAAAAATATAACTTTGATACGCCACACTTTATTGGAACACCCTGTATGTTTCAAAATAATTTTAAATTATAGTTTAAGTTGAAGTGAAATTTGTGGTATAGGAAGATTTTTCGAAAAATTTATATTTTCTGCGATATTTGTCCGGTCCCGGACTTTTGCCGAACTCTGTATTACAATAATTTATTTCGGGGGTAAATTGAATAAATGTATCAACATTAATGAGTGACAAATAGGATATTCAAAAATAAAATTGTTTTATATTTAGTTTTTTGATTATCAGAAAAAAAAAATGAAAACAAATATTCACTAGAGCAACGTATAATGCAGATGAGTCACTAGTTTAAACGAGAAGCTGTCGTCGAAGTTTACTGTTCCAAGTTTCAGCTTCTTCTTCATTCTCCTTCATTGGGATATTTGCGGACAAAAATGTTGACATCTGACATATATCACTCTGTTATTGACCTTGTTCAATCTGAATTCGTAGCATTTTATTCATAAAAGACATAAATCACAAAGTTTTTTTAATTAGGGTAACTAACCTCTCTTATGATTATTTTGTTCCATGTCAAAATATGTGACTAAAGGCGTTCATTATCATTATATTATAACTACATTTACATTAGAAAAAGTTAATTACTATAGTTTCCTATATGATGTTCATGCAACCACATTATTGAATTTCAATTACACTATTGCATTAAGAAGTTGGTCTACTTTCAACAATTATAATTACATTATATTTTTAGTGAAAACCAAGAAATCGCATGCGCCAAAAATGTTACAACTGTCATTCCGAGGTCTCTTTCTATTTCTAGCAACCACTGATACTTTCAAAAGTAGTAAAGCTGATAATATACCAACACGTTTTTGCCGAGAGAACCTCACAACTTCCAAGTAATTGCAAATAACCGACTTTCCAACACAACCACAAACGATTTAAACAATATGACGTTTATCAATTGCCAGTCTTGTCACTCTTGTCAGTTCATAATTAACTCGCTCCATGAACTGGTTTGATTAGGCAGTGATAATGTAATTTAAGTGTAGTTATAATATAATGAGAATGTAATTATAATGCACGTTGCATGAATCGGCCTTAACTTCAACTTACACTAGTGACGTCAAAATCTAAAAGACGGTTATTAGGAAATTTTTAAAACAAAATTTTTCAAATGAAGAATACTATTAAATGTATTAAAATACGGTGCAACGTAGTATGTTCGTCGCGTCCTTTCGTATAAATGTAGCTCTTTTTACCGACGTTGCCAAGCGAAGTCCCAAACTGAATCAGTATCATTCATGTTAATTTATCTAGAAGGGCAAGGAAAATAATTAAAAAAGCTGTATAGAAGGGGAAGCAAAAATAACCACTCCATTCACCCATCCTCTTCATCACTGGTTGATTTATTGAAAAGGAAAAGGAAAATTATTGAAGAAGATATACAGGAGAATGAAAAATAACCATTCCATGCACACTTCCCCTTCTGTATAGCTTCTTCAATCATTTTCCTTGCCCTTTTCGATAAATTAACCAATGATCCTGATTCAGCTTATGAACAGCATCAAAGTAAATTTCATTTTTTTTTTCTTTCTTTTGTCATCCTATTCGACCGTCAGCCCACTGCAAAAAAGCGTGATGATAGTTAAACGTATGTCTCCATGAGATTCGGTAATTTTGCTCATTTTCATTAACAATCAAGCGAAATAAATATTTGCCCGTGGGGGAAACGACAGATAATTTAATTGTTTATTGCAAAGAAAAATTGCATTTTGCAATTTTAGGTTCACGTATGCTGAGACATCAAACGTTAGTTTATGAAAAAAAATCCATCGCAAAATCATCGGCATTCGTGCAGCGTGCAACTTAAGGGCTGGCACACACCCTTAAAAGTCTGACAAATTATATTATCACTATATCATATTATCACGTATGCCCTTTTGCCCTTCGACACCTGTGCACTTTAGGCCAAAAAATGGCCAATTGCAAATGGCAAACGTGATAATATGATTTAGTAATAATATAATTTGTTACACTTTTAAGGGTGTGTGCCAACCCTTAAGTTGCACGCTGCACGTATGCCGATCATTTTGCGATGGATTTTTTTTTCATAAAATAACGTTTGGTGTCTCGGCATACGTGAAACTAAAATTGCAAAATGCAATTTTTCATTGCAATAAACAATTAAATTATCTGTCGTTTCCCCCACGGCCAAATATTTATTTCGCTTGATTGTTAATGAAAATGAGCAAAATTACCGAATCTCAAGGAGGCATACGTTTAACTATCATCACGCTTTTTGCAGCGGGCTGACGGTCTATATATATAACATTTCGACAGTTGAATCTTACAAGGATATGTAATGCCGATAGCGATTAATTTTTATGTTCTCATTACTATTCGTGCCACACATTGGAGCTGAAGAGAATTTTAAATATGCAATATTCTAAAATCTTTTATTAAAAGCTCATTGAAATTATTGAGAAATTGCCCTTAAATGCAAAAATATTATTGTTTATTACTTTTAGGCATGATTTTCCTCTTGTTTTCGGAGTTGATATTCAAGTGACTTTATCCAAAGCCGATCGATTATTATATAGCGAAAGTGCTATGACTCATGCCATGGTCTTCACTGCCGTCAATACTAATGTGAGTACTTTTAATTTCAACACTTCAACGTCAATACTTTATTTAAATTGTATTTTTTTATATATAGGAAGCTGGGGAAGTGACTAAATTAAGGGTGGAAAACTCATGGGGAGAAGACAGAGGGGAAAAAGGATACTTAATTATGACTTCTGATTGGTTCAAAGAATTCACGTTCGAAGTTGTAGTCGATAAAAAGTTCGTTCCACAAGAAGTAATGGACGTTTTTAAACAGGAACCTATCGTTTTGCCGGCATGGGACCCTATGGGTACATTAGCTCATTGATAGTTTATAGCCTTTTAATGCATTGGTAAGTGAATTGTATGTATGTATATAAATGAAACGCAATTTTTTTGAACGTATAATCAACAATTGTACATCGAATCACTCTACATCGTCAGTATTGATAATATTCCAAGAGCTGTCCAATTTTTGGGTAGGTATTTGATCAAACTGGAAACTTTTCCCATATGGTTCCCATTATACCCCGTTGCAGACCTGGTTGGTGAGTAGCGGAGCACATTTATACAGTTTGACCCATTTTGTTTGGAAGCACCCCCGTAAAATCCGCATTTTTCAACCGATTTTATTTTATTTTTTTTGTTAGATTCAGTATCAAAAACAGTATTTTGGCACAAATTTTCATAGCTTAATTACTATTTTCAAGGCCCTCTATGTTAATTTTTCTTTGCCAAAAAAGACAAAAGTACATTAGGCAAGTTTTTTTCTCAAATATGACCATACCACTGGATCCAGAATCGTCACAAATGTAAACTACCAAAATTTTATGAAAAAATTTTAATTAACGACAAAGTTATTACAACATTAATTTGGAAAAAGTATTTTCACATATAATACCACGAGAGTGAAAATTTTGTCAGCAAAATTTTTCGATTGTCATGAAAGTTTGTTGCTTGGCAATTTTGCGAATGACATTTTTAACAAAACCACGAGCCGTCAGGCGAGTGGTTTTGGATTAAATGTCATGAGCAAAATTACCTAAAAGCAAAAAACTTGAATACAAGAGAAAAATTTTACCTTACAAAATTTTTAATTGAGTGGTATTCGACATGACTATTTCACGAGAGAAAAACTAAAAAATCATATTTTTAAACGTTTTATTTATTGCAAACTTTACAATTATACAAAGCCAAAAAAATAATAACATTATGAAAAAAAATTACTTATTTATGTAAAAAGTACAATTATTATAATTGCACGTTGTAGCATTATTTTGGGGATTGTTTTGCATCATAACCTGTGATGAATTTAAGTTAAAAACTGAGGATTCCTTTTCTTTATGTTTATTTTCTCTAAGGTTCTGGAAATGGTGTTCTTCATTTAATTGTAAATATGGTTTCAAAGAATGGGCAGAAGAATGTCCTGTAATCTTAATTACTTATTGTTCACCAACTCCTTCTTTTGCTAATGCAGATATTGCAGAAGCTCTATGTGAATGATTGGTTATTTTTATTTTTTTTTGTGTCTATACCAATTGATTCTGCCGATATTTTCGTCCACTTTGAAATTGTATTAATTCCCAATGGTGAATTTTTGTACCATATTCCTTCCTCCCAATTTGGATGTACTGTTAAAAATAATCTTGTTGTTGTTAGGTAAGGATTGGATTCTCTTTTTTCAATAATTTTTAAAAATAAACGAACGGGACACAAATTGTTGTTAGCATTATTTCTTACCAGCCACTTACTGCCAGATAAAGCTTTTGATCCTTCTTGTGTCGTTTTCGAAACTATTGGATTATATTCTACCCTGCCAGTAAAATTACCTTTATTGTCATATTCTTTTTTAAAGTAATTAATATCACAATTAGCAGCTTCATTTCCACGCCATGCTAATTCGAACGAACATAAATGAAAAAACTTTTTTTGTAACCCATCAGGATTATCTTCAGAATCTTCTTTGGTAAACGCGTTAGAACTTCTTTTTCTGGTTTCAGGTTCAGCCTGAAGCTTTTTACGTTTTGTATCCCAGGCCAATCTAGCAAATTTATAGGTAATATCTCTAAATGGATCAATTTTGATGTTAAATTCTAGAAAATATTTTTCCTGAACCATTTGAGCAGTCGTATTCCAAAGTGTTTTCACACTAGCTTCAGTATAATCAGTTCCATCTCTTTTTTTTCATGTTAAAACCATATTCTTCAAGAATTTTTGCTATAACTTGTTCAAAAGTATCCTTTTCTAACGTATAATTACGTGCGTCCAGAAACATTCTAAACTGTTCCCACGCAGACTTTTTTGTCTTCATTGTATTTCGCGGTATACTTTGCTTAATTGTACTCTCTATAAACATTTTTAATAATTTTTAGACAGTTAAATAATTAAATAAACAACTTAGTTTCCTTGGAAACCACTCACAAAGATTTTATATTGAATTTTATCACAGAGTGATAGAATTTTATATACATAGATTTGATATATTAAACGTCAAAAAATTGCCGCGACAAGACAAAAAATTGCCAGTTCAAAACCTTCAAATTTTGTCAGTTATCAATTTACTCTAGTGAAATAGTCAGTAATATTTCACGTAGAATGTAGACACATTTTGAAAATGGCAACATGGTAAACAAAAACAAGGACTCGAAACATATTGCACAGTAAAAATTCGAAGCCGATAACCTAACCCGTTCTGGAGTTATAGTTTCTGAAAGTAATTAAAATGGTGCTTAATAATTTCTTTTATTAACCAAATAAAATCAACGACTCTAAGAGCTCATCCATTTCTCAAATGTGGTTGTATGAAATTAAACCAATGGTTCAATAAAACTC
>CAJUYH010008670.1:0-15007 GCA_910591685.1 Galerucella tenella
GAAAAGACGATTTCTGTTGACAGGTTAAAACCAGCATTCATAGCCCAGGAGGACCTGGACAACAGCATAGGACAACAGGCTCAACCTGACGCAGTTTCAACGCCTACCACTCAACCAAATATCGAGTCCAGCCAAGACTCTGAAGGGGGAGTAGATGTGGCGGCACCGCCGACTGTATCGTTCCGGCTGCAGCCCACACCACGAGACCACGAGCGGCGCCAGCCGCGAAAACAGCAACTTCGGCCACGAAACGAGTAACCACGAGGGCTCGTTCTCACTTGGCTGCCAACGTTCAACGTAACCACACTCATACGCTACAACTGTGGAAACACACACACACAGCACACGTGCAATACTATTATGTACACAAAATCTATTGGTTGTTGAATATTTAAATAAATATATTATTGAGTTTATCCACCAGACACTACACAATCTTATTAATTAGCGCTCAATCGCTAAAAATTTATGTGCACTATGACTCTACGCATATCACTCATGCGTAGCCTATCATGTCATGGAAAACTCACATCACACGTGTGCGGCCAATGACATGACCTAATCATTTGGGGGGCTACCTCTAGACCCCACCTGCAATTCACCACCAAGCTGAAGGGGACGCCAGCTTCTCATTCTTCTGTTGTTCATCAAGTACTCAGCGTGTACGTGTTCAACTTGTCTCGCGTGTTAGTTTTGTTATGTCAAATTTTGTTCAATTGAAATTAATTGTAGTACAACTCAAGTGAATCATAGTGTTCATAATTTATTAATTGTTAACTCAAGACAGAGTGTGACTTATTGTGCAGATGAATTTGTGTGGTAGAGTGAAACACGAGGGATTGTCTCGTGGCGATTGACCACACGGTCGCTTGCATAATCATAATTTTGTAGAACTCATTTATATTACTTTGATTTCTCATTTACCATAATTGACTCAACTATTTGTGCATCATCATCTGCAATACTCAATTCATTCATGCAATAGTATCTCAGGGCCAACCACTAATTGCTCTTGCATCAGTGACACTCAATTCATTGTACACCACATTTCTGTTCAACTCATTCTGATTGGCACTGCACTCATCAATAAATAATAATTAATAGTTCATCCAAGTCAACTCATCTCAAGGTAATCAAAGTTAGAATTAATCTATTTATTTTTATTTTTGTACCGGTGTGAATGTGTGTGTGATATCTTGAATAAATACATTTATATATTTTCTGTTAAAATAATACCAGCAATTCTCCACCCCAATCCCCCTGACAAATTTACCACATAATTTTTAGATTGCTAACAACGCAAACAGTTATAGAAATAGAAACCTTCATTTATAGTCGAAAGTTTCTCTGATTCGACAACAGGGCAAGTTGACCGTGAAAGTTAATTGTTGGATTTGACAGTACTTGACACTTATACTTGTTTAGGATGTTATCAAACATAGTAAAATGAAATGCAGGACCTTTGTCAGGGGGATTGAGGTCGAGAAAATTGTTGATATTATCTTAACAATCAATATAAAGATATATCTATTCTCAAATTTCACAGACACATTCACACACATGACTTCAAAATTATAAATAAATAACTATGAGTTTAACTGAATAAGTTGAGTCAACTTGAATGAATGAGTTGAATTAGTAATAATTATTGACTGCAATTCCAATCTGGATGAGTTGAGCTATTGATGCGGTGTACAAATGTTGAGTGTCACTGATGTAACTTACAATCAGTGACACTTGGATGACCTGAATTGAATGAGTGATGGATTACAAAATAAGGCTAGATGAATTGATTTGAATTGAGCTGACGTAGTTTGGATGAATTTTATGAATTATTATTTATTAACGAGTTGACTTTGACTTGAATGAGCTATTGAATGATCAAGTATTAATGAGTGAAGTGCCAAGCTAAATGATTTGAACTGAAATGCGGTGTACTGTACGTTGGGTATCACTGATGCCACAGCAAGCAGTGATTGGCATCGAGTTACTATATAATGAGTGAATGGAGTAATGCAGATGATGATGCACAAGACTTTGATGTAATTAGAGTAAATGAGCGATCAATGTACGATAAATGAGTTATTATCTAACGAGTTTATGAGTGACTTCGTATGACGATGTACAATAAATTGGAATGATTAGAGTCTTTGAATGATTAATGTAATAGATAAAAGTCGTGTAAAGGTATCATGATGCGAGTGACCGCGTGGTCAATCGACATGAGACTAACCCTCGTGCAACACGTTTCCACACAACAATCACACAATGAGTTACACGTTGTTCTGAGTTATTGATTAATGAAAAATGAACACTATAACTTCACTTGAATTGCACTGCAAATGATTTTACTTGAGTGCACTTTGAGTTATATATGAAAAGCGAGTTGGACACATACACTTTGAGAAGACAAAGAATAGCAAGAGAACAAGATGAGTTGGACACGTACACTTTGCGAATTGGTCAAACGATGAATGAATAAAGAATAGCTGGCATCCCCTTCACCTTGGTGATGAGCTGCAGGTGGGGCGAAGAAATAGCGCCCAAAATGATTAGATTAAGCCATTGGCCGCGCATGTATGGTGTGATTTTGTTGAGTAATGATAGGTCAATTATGCGTGATGAGTTGCGTGGTGTCAATGCGCATATTAATTAAGGGTTAAGCGCATGACCGAGCTGCGCTACCTACAAGGTTGCCCATATTCGAAGCGCCCATCAGGCAACACTGTATCTTTTGACAGTGATGTCAAATCGACTAATGACATACCGCCTTTGAAGCGTCATTCCAAGCAGATTTTTACTATGGAGCCGTACACGCCACGCAAACGCTCTAAAATTGTTGAAATTTACATTCAACAAAACAAGTCAATAGTGAAAACTCAACGTGCTTCTAAAAAAATAAATAAAGTGAAAAGTGCACCTTCCAAGAAAACAATTTATCGTTTGTATGAAAGATTTACAACTGGTGATGCTCTTGCTAACCCAAAGAAGCCAAATAAAAAGCGACCAAGGCGATCGGATAAGAATATTGCAGCCGTACGAGCCAGTGTTGAGCAGTCACCAACAACATCCCAAAAACTCCGTTCCCAGCAGCTCGGCATTCCCCGATCCATTTTATTCCGCATTTTACGTGTTGATTTGCATTTGTTTTCGTACAAGATTCAATTAACACAAAAATTGTTGCCTCGTGATAAGCCACGTCGATTGGAATGGGCCCAAAGAGTCATCGAAATGGCTGAAGAAGACGAGCAATTTCGGCATAAAATTATCATGACCGATGAAGCTCATTTTCAGTTGAACGGAACGGTAAACAAGCAAAATTGCCGTATTTATGCCACTGAAAATCCACAAGTGATTCAAGAGGTACCTCTTCACGATGCAAAAGTCACTGTTTGGTGCTGCGTTTGTGCTAAAATTGTCATTGGACCGTTCTTTTTCGAACATTTTTTCATGCCAATTATTCGTCGAAAACGTATGAGGCACTACTGGTTTCAACAAGACGACGCGCCACCACACACAAGTCGTACTACAATCGATTTTTTGAAGCAATTGTTCCCTGGCCGTGTGATGTCAAAAAATGGTGATTTCGATTAGCCGCCAAAATCACTAGATTTAACGCCTCCAGACTTCTTTTTGTGGGGTTATTTGAAATCAAAGGTTTACGTTGACAAACCAAAGACCCTATAAGAGCTGAAAACCAACATCCGTCAAGAAATAGCCGCCATTCCGGGCGCAATGTTGAAGAAAACCATGGAAAATGCTGCAAAACGGGCATAATACGCCGTAGAGGCCAAGGGTGACCATTTAAGAGATATCATATTCAAGCAATGATGTAAACAAATCTACTTGAACCCAATTAAATGATTTTCATGATGAACAGACAAAAAATGGTGTTTTCTTTGATTTATTTAAAAATTAAATGGGCGCTTTGAATATGGGCAACCTTGTACGTTGAGCCACAATCAACCATGAACAGTGGCCAAATTTGAGAAGTGACAATGCGTTGCGATGGTCAATTGCTTATAGTGCCATCTTGACACCAATCCGTGATTTAATTACTCGTCAATTGCTCCCAGTGAAAACCGAATAATATTAGTATCAAAAACAAGAACCACTCTTAATTCTTTCATTATATATAGATTGTTTATTATATTTATTCTTATTGGTTATACGATAGAATTATAATGCGTTGGATAATGAGTGAACTGCTGTTCATACATGATGTTAATGTTCATGTGATATTGAAGTGAAACACTCAATTACATCTGGTATGAGCGACGTTGCAGACAGTTCTTATGGATGTGCAATAACAATTGGTACAGAATACGCAGAATACCCGGAGTATGGAGAGTACGTTGGGAGGGCGGAGTAAGACAGTGGTGCGACAACTGCGGGCGCGGCCACGTAAGGCCTACCGTAAGCATGATTTATTGCATGTGCGTTGTAACTACTTGCATATGTGCCGATTGTGAGTGTTGTTGCTCCTACAGGCAGAGAAATGCCAGCACAACATATTGCTACCAAACCAGTAAAAAGAATCTATAAAAAACCAATCATTGTTATCAGCCATATTTTATAAGAAAGTTCATGATGTTGACAAAACATAAATATTGTTTATGTTATTCAGCAACTTACGAAACACTTTGTCACCATTTTATTTGTCGAGTTTGTTGGTTCGCGGTGAGAACTGTGATGCTTGAAGTTCGAACCCATCGGTCTTTATATATGACCGATGCCTTTGCGCCGTAATCTAATCCTCCCTCCCCACAAAAGTCCAATGACGGTCAGTTAATCCATGCTTCCGTGCATACTAGATGGTCTTTCAACCCATGTCCTCATTGGGACGATTACATTTAATTGGTTGTAACTATATGGACATTTACTCGCTGCGCGATGAATATCCTGCGGTATCAGTATATGGGTAACGATATGAATTTATAGGAAACAAATGACGAAACATATCAGATACAATAGGCTTATAATTTTTATATGGAATTAACATATTATCGAACATTAATTTTGTGCAATCCACATTCGTGAAAGGTGAGAAAGTCGATGTCCAATTGCTTCAGATTTATTTTTTATATATTATTTCATCAGCAACACGGCGTCTATGCTACGCACGTATGTGGTGGAATGATGAAGACACTGTCGTTCCTCACTCAAATAGACTTTCACTTAAAAAAACAACGTTAGGTTACAATTCAATGACTGAAACTCACTATTGCTTGTTACCAACGTTTCACTTCAATCAAAGTTAAATTTGAGTTTTGCACATTTTGACACGTTCAGTTTTAATATAGCAATTTTGCTTATATAAATATTGTTATTATCTATTCGTATAATATGTACAGAGATTTGATTTGTATTGATGAGCATCATTGGCTTATTGCCCACTATGGTATTGACCGTATTGCACAACCGGTGACATCGCAAAATTCTGTAACAAATTCTTGGTTTTATATCAGTATTCATAAAGCCTTCTATTTCTTCATGACGGAGCTACGTTTCAGATGATTACAAGACGAATAACGACACTCATAATTAGCGAACTTGGAGATTGATGAACTGCAAATTAATTGAGATTGATATCTGAAGGGTCGCCACGAATAACGATCAGAATCCAATTTTTTTCTATTTCCATTTCCTACTTTTGTCACTATTCACATTTTAATTTTGAAGTCATAAAATATTTAGGCAGCAAGTGGTATCTTTGAACGGTGTTTTTTCATGGAATATGTATTTTCTTTGCTGTCGTAAATAGCAGTTCAGTTATGGTTGGTACAAGGCACATGATAGTGCTATTATTTTATTATTGGCCAAAGATAGACTCTGATCGTTAATCCGTGTGATCCTTCATATGCTGTGACTGTTGAGATGTCTTCAAATAATTATACTTAAAGCATTCAATAAACTGTACAAATACAATTTTGACCCTGTCAAACCAATCATTTTTCGAATTTATAATTAGAATAAATAATTTCATCTAAGTTTAATAAAATTTTTACTAAGTGAATTCATTAATTTGTTTACTTCATTGGATGAAACAATAGAAATAATCGATATTGAATTCATATTGAACAAGAATTTGTGTGCTGTGACATTTTTCAAAGATATTAACCTATACTATCACACGGAATTATAAATTTTCCAATCTCAGTTAGTCCTCGATCAATCTTTGATTAGTACATCATTTTCAAATTACCACCAAATTTATGATCTTATCAAATTAGTAATTACAATGAGATAGAAATTGTTTTTTCTTTATGGAAGAATTTTGTTTTTCTTTTTCATTGATATATTATACTGACATTTGATGTTGATGAGTGAGTAAGCTACCTGACCCAAAATTCAAATTTAAGGTTGCCTCATTTCGTAATTACTACGAGTTTAAATTCAAAGCTGGCTGACGTACTTAACTGATGCTAAGTTTCATATGTGTGATTTTGAAAGTGATTTTGAAAGGCTATGTTAATATGTATAATCAAATAAAAAACGGTCAGAGATAATGAATTTTATTGCAGGTCTAGTAATGTAACCTAGAGGGCTTCCGAAATTTCAACGTATAGCACAGTTACAGTATAAAACCATTAGTGCGAATGATAGTTTAGATTCAAGCATGTACACGTATCAGTGTGAAACTGCATGTAACAAGATGTAAGAGCTATTGTGTATTGGAAACTCGATCTTTAACTAGCCAGTGAAAGAGTCAGGAGCAAGTCTCATAGTTCTGAGGTTCCAGATTTGACTCCCACCATCAAACGATTTTAATTTTATAATTTTTCAGAATTTAATTTAGTATATTAGGTCCACAACTTTGCTCCCACCGTTTTTTTTTAGGTACCCAATATGCTTCTTTCTGGCCCGGATGAAAATATTTTCCATGAATTTTTCGGTGCTCAAAATCCAACGCTCCGAGCAGTCACAGCTCGCCCATCTTCCGGATACGACAGACGTGTGAATTTTATTGCACGCCCTGAACGGGCCCTGAACAGCGTACGAAAAGTGCATTTATGGTGTATACGGGCGTGCTGTGGCTTTACTCGGGGCGTCGGATTTAGAACACCGAAAAATTCATGAAAAATATTTTCATCCGGGTCGGCATTTTTCAGAGGTAATTCAGAATATAAACTAACCAATCAGTGGCTCTCAGATTCGAACCAGAACTCAAGGGCTCACTTACGTGATTGGTAAGTTGGCAAAAGAAATTTAACCCAAACAGTGGCTGCAAAAAAACTATACCCCCCCCCCGAGCACGGCACACAATTAATTTCTAATTATTGGATATATTAATTTAATTATTAGTAAACACTAATCATCACACATATAACATAGTTTAGAATCAAACACAAATACAGAAAAACATATATATTAATATTAAATTAAAATCGGCAAAATCTGCTGCTGATGAGACTCGACCCTGGAACCCTGGGACCGTGAGCCAGAAGAGCTGCCGACAGTGCCGCTACATAGTTAGAAACTGCTTTTCAATATGGCAATAAATAGTACATCCTGAGATATATAATGTTAAACTGACATATTACATTGAAACGATATGTGAACTTTCCATATTTTTGTTATTTACGAAAAAACAGCATATGATGTTGGCATATTGCAAAACGAATTTTGTAAGTGAGCGAATATAGATAGATAGAAAGCTTATTATGCCTTGGCCGTGGCCTTGAGGCAAGCAAAATACAGGAATTGACAAACAATCGGATCACATTAAATCAAATAACAATTTGAGCAGCAACATTTATGATAATATACGACCTAACGGTTTTTATGGATGTACGTTGTGTAAATGACAAAGTCATAATGTAAGTAGTGAGAATTTTGGGAACACACAGATTTATCCCTATGAAGGATCAATCGAGCTTCGAACGGTCACATAACAAAGCCAACATGCAAACAACGCTCTGGAACAAGATAGACTTCAATGTGGAGTACGAGGATCATCAATTACATTTGCAATGATGCCAGATGCAATAAACGGAATTGGTGTGGATATAATGCATAGTATATTTCAAGAAGTTGCTAAAAAATTAGCAAGTTTATGATTCACCGCTGCATACCTCTATGAGAATTTCCATTGTATCATCATGCAGCTCTTGTAGATGAACGGCTGAAAAATTTCGACCCATTGCATCAGTGTCCCGTAGTCCAAGATCAATAACTGAACACTTCTCCTATTAGAAAGCAAGTGAATGGCGAAATTGGTTTTTTTATTATTCAATCTCTCTACTCAACCATTTAATCGACAAAGTGTACATTGAACATTACATGCAATTAGTAGGACGGGTGTATTCACTGAATACAAACGATATTTCTCCGGTTATACTTGACAACGCCGAAGAACTACTGGAAGCCTTTGTGTCAAAATTTCAAGTACTTTACCCGCCACGATTTATGTCTATCAATATTCATCTCGTGAGACATTTGGCTGAAGCCGTGCGCAATACAGGCCCAGCATGAGTAACAACTTGTTTCCCATATGAAGATTTAAATGGACAAATATTCAAATATATAAACGGAACTACTCATGTTGGCCTGCAGGTTAGTTCTAGCGTTACATACATTCTCAGGCCAGGACCTAACAAATGTAATGATGCAAACACAAATTAACTTATGTTAACGTAGGGTTGTATTTACAAATGTCAAAACAAAATTTTCGACATATGTGATTAGCTTTTTTCAGCTACTACTAACTACTACAGCCTTCTATTATCTTTCGGAAAACGGCGGGAGCAAAGTTGTAGACCTAATATATTTCCAAACTTGTGCTCAGTATGAATAATATATGCATGAAAACGAATTTAAAGTGATAATTCAAATAAATTTAATGAATTATCATGTATGATATAAAAGCAGTTATCAGTCAATAGGCAGGGCAAATTTTTGCATGGTACCATTGGCCCCATTCTTTTAGCCAGCTGACCAATAACCAATTATCGTATTCAGCCATGGAGTTTAATTCAAATTGAAAAGCTACTGAATGCCCAAAGTCCATTTTAGGTACCTCAAAAAATTCCAGAGACGCACAACTCGGCACATTCGCATCCTGCAATGAAATTCACCCATTTTTTCGACTTCCGCTCGGTTCTCAGCTTGCAATAAAACTTTATGGCATTTTCCGGCCCGTGCTTGACCTGTTTTGGACCGTATTTTTATCCGTTCTCGGATAATCATTAGCGATCTTTGCTTTTCCAGAATTCATCATTCGAATTATCGCGACTTCCAACTTTTTTTCTTCCGAATTAAAATTGTTAAGAACTAAAATTATAAACCTGTCACTTATGAAATTAATATTGAGTCGTATATTTCTTCGTCTGGATATACATTAGGATATTTTGCATAAGACATTCGATGTCCCCTTTAGGTGGGAATATCTGAATTCTTTAGTTGGAAATAAAAACTCGCTCAAGTAGTGCGATGTCGTCAATACGTGAACGCCACTTGATGTTGGATGAATCCAGAATGTGTGCATTATAAAGTCTTTTAGGCTATCAAACAGATCTATATATTATAAATTATTCACACTTGAGTAAATATTGATAGTATGAATAATTAAGTCAATTTTCAAGGAAGTGTACGATGAGCTGGATAGCAACTGATTTATTTACAAATAATTTAAGAATGTTCTAATTTTTACTTTCGATAGGAATGCACTTCACGAGTTTGAATATTTGTGTCATTTAATAGCAATACTATTGATTTTTACTATTATCTAATAATTTTGAAGAGTGGTGTTTTTGTTTTCAATTATTTTTTATGATAAAACTATATACTCTCAATATTTAATTATTAAGAAATATTGTTTAATAATAGCCAGCTAATAACAACGATTGATTGTGAATAGTCAAGTATTAAATGCTATTGATTATCACTCGAAAAAAAATTTATGTAAAACTATTGAATGGTTTCGATATGTAATACTAGTTGGAAGTATTTTTGAATGACGGGAGATCCCGGCTATAAAGCAAATAAATATGATAATTTTTGATGTCCCGGGTGACAATATTCTTCATGAATTTTGTTGTGTATCCGGCCTGTTTCCATCTGAGTTGGAAATAGATTGAAATTATGCCAGAGTAGTAAACAAGGTACCGCAACTATGCGAAAACAGACCAGAAGTGAGGTAGAATCAGACCAAACACAGGGTACAAAGGCCAACAGCAAAAGTACAATTCTGCCTGACAAGCGCTCATTCGAAATTAGAAAAACCGTATATTGTATAAAGAATATTTGTATAAAATCTCTTCTGTGTTATATTCATATGTACTGAAATTTCAATAAGAAAAATAAATATGAAGGCGAAGATAACCTGAATATTCAAATATGTTTGTTTTGATGTAATCTAGATATTACGTATCTCTGTAAGGACTCGGTATTTACTCGAAATTTGTATGCTGAATCGAAGAAAATTACGTTATTCTACAACTCAGGTGTACTGAAGTTGCAATAATTTTATTTTCGAATAAAAATGCTTTCACATGTTGTCAAAAATGTTTCAAGATGGATTTGTAATGTGTTTCGCAAATCCTCGACTACGCCTTTAGTGGTGAACATTAATTGTGTATGGGTCTGATGGTGGGGCGCTAGACTATAAGTATAAAGTTGAGGGAAAGATCTTTAACTCGTCACTCGTTACTCGTTCTTCAAAGTCATACCATAAAGATTGAAAAATTAAAGTGCAAAATGTTCAGAATCACTGTAAGGAATTAAACCAGTAAATACTGTGATTTAGTTACACGAATATTGGAAATTAATATATCTTTGAGTCCATTCTTCTATTTTAGTATATTCTCGCCCTACTTGCTGCCGCGACAGGTGGTATTGTACCATCGGTTCCAATTGCTGCAACAGCTCCCGCAGTAGCATTTTCCGCGCCAATTATTACCGCCAAGAGCAATCAAGTTATTGCCAGGAATTACAATACACTCACTGCAGTTCCATTGACTTATGCAGTACCTACTTCAGTTGGAGCACCTGGGGTGGTAGCTTACACAGCACATGGATATGCTGCTTCAGCTCCTCTGGCTTACCCAGCATCAGGTGATGTTGCACCTATCGCATATGGCGTTCATCCATATTCCGCCTCTGCCGCCTACCCGGCAGCTTTCCCTATAGTTGTTAGAAAATAAAGAGGGAAATGAATACGACTCTTTCAACAATATTTCGGTAATACGAGTTATTCATTAAAATAAAATTTCAGTTTTGATTGAAAAATTATCCCTGCATTTGATTTTTATTAAACATGTTTGAATGGAATAAACGCGATTGCAATAATTTATACGTATGTATGCATCTTCCTTCTCAAATGAACTATATAATTATTCGAGAGTGTAAAAAACTTTATTTGCTTACTTGTCGATCTGTTATATAATAAATACTAATTCAAAATTTAAATGCATAGTGACCAAGTGTCATGTAACAATATCTTCCAATCAAAATAGTGTGAAATAAGCATACCGTTAGTGACATCTACTAGACTCCATCATATTTTGTACCAGACCAGGAAATACAAATATAATAAATAGAACTGCTAAAATTATAAAGACGATAACTGGAGTAAGCATTACGTAACGATCGAACAGGATTATCACTTCATCTTTTGTTCAATATTTCGAGATACACTAGTGTCGAATATTTTTTCATAATTATAAGAATAATCTAGAATGAAAATGATTAATATTCTCAATCCACTAATATGACATCATTCATGTCATAGAGTACGATTGTATATTGACCTCTTCAGCAGCAAATATTATATTTTGACAATTTAATTTGACACAATCAGAAACTTTGCTGTCAAACAACCCAAACTTTGAGGAGGAAACGAATAATGTCGTCTTCAATATGGATACCATTAGAAAGATGCAAAGTAACAAACATGTATTTAACACGAAACGCACGCAGTCGTCACAACGAATATTTTACGACATAGCCCGCGTCATTATCAATTGACCCACATTGTAAACGAAAGTTGCTTCCATACATAATCCGATGAAGTTCACAGAATGAATTACAACGAATGTTGCGCTTTAGTAGAGGATGTTCTAACTACGCATCGTGATACGCGTACTGAAAAATGAAAGTATTAAATAAAATAATGGATTCCACGCTTGGAGAGAACACTTTTCCAGGAAAGTTCCAAAAATATTTTATAATAAAGATTGTTTGGATATTTCAGGTATATTCAAAGTGTTCAGATTGATTTCAGACACTAAATTATTCTGAAAAATCATGAATTTATGTCGTTCGTTCATAACTTACAATAAATCGTAAGAGAATATTTGATTTTTCTGTTTTCGATCTAATCAGAAAGTAAAATCTAAAATTTTCAGCAAAATTCTGACTTTTTTGTAACATTGATCAATCGTTTAAGTTTATTCCCACCTGATCACAAGAAAACTTTAAACTTTGCCATGTTTTATTAGTAGTAACATAAGAACTATACTATTTACTACAAAATTTCTTGATAATTTGTAAATTTTTCATTGGATTACTTTGATAAATGATTGATTTTTCTGATAAACTATTCGAGAAATGTCTCCAATTTTATTTTCTTGAGTCTTAGCTAAATTTCTGATATTACTATGACCTGGCTGTATTTCGCAGTTGTCAAGGTATCAATGATAACATATTAACAACGAAATAGTGTGGCATCAAGTCGATACATAATTGAAAGGCAAGATGAACCCCTTAACTATTTCGCTGAAGCTACGTTGGATCTGGCACTTGAATAGTAGATATATAGAGCGGGTTCTGGATACAGATTTGTGATACCGGCAGAGGGGTTCTGTTCCCCGCCAACAAGCGGGGCCTGTTTTCCTGCCTTACCGGCGGCGGATAAAAACTGTTTTACCTGCATGAGGCCCCCGGCGGCCCCCGCCCCCGTTTTTAATTGTAACGATCTGCTTTACCATGGTAAGGCCCCCACCTGGGGTTATTTTTTGGGGGGGGGGGGGGGGGTCATAATAAAAGAATTCAAGACTTACCATGCAAACTATTCAGTCAACTCTTATATTTTGAATACGTAGTGAGACCATTCGATTCAATATGGATATCGCTTTAAATATTCCAGACGATCTTTCTCCTGAAGAAATAAAATTGCTCAAGTTTATACCACCACACACTCTAAACTACGATGCAGTACTAACGGTGAATTTTGGTGAAAAACCACCACCAATTGCATACAAATTTTTCACAGATTTAATCAATTTTCACAATAGTGTAATACATATTGAACGAATACGAGAAGAGAAAAAATTGGTTGGAAATGGTCGTAATGTTTGCCCAAAGTGTGAATGTGTCAAGAGAAGTGATGTTGTCATTGCAAGAATGACAAACGAACTTACATTTCTTGCAGATGAATTAATGATGATTTTACATCATGTGAAGCAGGAAGTGCAAGAACTGTGGAGGAAAACGATGAAGAATGTTAGTAATGGATGTCAAGACATTACTACTACTGCTACTACTGTTGATAAAGGATATGATATTGCTGGGAATGGGTGTCAGATATACTACAAGGATCAGAAACTACAAAATAAAAAAAGGAAGAACAATTCTGGTAATAGCGATCAGGATCCCTGCACAAGTGCAAAAGCTATCGATGGTAATGATAATGATGATGATGATCATGATGATGATGATCATGATGATGATGATGATGATGATGATGATGATGATGATGATGATGCCGATAAAGCATTCATTGTGGATGATATCATTCATAATATGATGAAAGATGCTGAAAATATATTCATGATGGCTGGACAAATATATGATTTTGTGAAAAAATGAAATGTAGTGGAAAAATCGAAAAATAGTCACACTATTGATAAAGGATGACATCATATGGAATGGAATGATAGTAATAGTGATCAAGATGTCCTCACAAGTGCAACTGATAAAATATTTATTGTGGATAATATCACCTTATGTGAACAATTACATGATTTCATAACAAAAAAGAAAAAAAATTTTGGGGGATGTGTATGTGACAATGAATAAAAATAAATTTGAAAAATACATTTTTTTTATTATTCCATCCTATTACAATTCTTGAAATTGTTTATATTTGATACATAGAATAGGTTCAATTATTGCACTTGTTCGTTCAATTCTCAATTGGAATCGTTCACGATCACGAGCTGCTTGTTCCCATGACCCACGACGAGCATTTCTGTATGCATGATCCCAAACATACATGACATGAACGTCAGGCTTGGATTTGAATTGAACGGGCATTGTTCTCACCTCTTCTATACTAACTTTCGAATAGTACCGCTAATGGGTTTATACTCAACTATGCGATCATGTAAGATCAAACAATAAGCAGAAGTGTTGGCAGGGAATTGGTTAACAGCTTCGAATTTAATTCGTACGTCTACTGGTCCTGATTTTATATTTTCATTTTGCTTCGAGCAGTCAATAACAATAAGTGGTGCGCGTGTTGCAAATTCAGCTTTAGTTAATATAGGATCAGAATGTTTTCCATAGTATGAAGCTTGAAAATTTGTATACATATCATACAATAAGGCGTAGTGATTATGAGAAAAATCAATATTCAGATTTCCATATGGGTATGATTGTGAATTTAAAAAGACTTTGACGTCTCGTATGTTACAATGATCGAAATGGCTACTATTACTTATTATCGAATTTTTTCTTCCAGTTTGAAATCCAAATATGATGTAACGCGGTTTCTCCAGCTGTGTTGTAGTCTTGACAACCTATACATTTTTCATTGATAATGGAAGCAATGGGTACTCATACAATTCCCACGCACGAAAGCTTATCGAGATATCAGGATCCTTTCCAATATAATTGAGTAGTTGAATTTTTTCTGTATCTGACACTTTAATATATGGTACTAACCATTCAATCTTCTCGAGAGTCAGCTTGACATTTTCTTGTGCAGTTTGAACTATAGCATTCAAATCTGTATTTGTTCTCGTGAGAATTAGTTCATGTTTGGCATTCACAATGACTTTACGAT
>CAJUYH010008671.1:0-15003 GCA_910591685.1 Galerucella tenella
TATATTTATATCAATCAACTAATGTGAATAAAGAAGGAACTGGCTATTTGTTCTTATTTAACCACAGTCCATTGGTCTCCTCTTTATCTCTTGCTGAATTATTCAACAGGTAAATGTCAATATAAATATAATGTATAAGATGTGCGTTGGGTTGCCTGTAGATTAATCGTTGATTAATGTAAATCATGCATTAATAGGGGTCATTAATGTATGATTTTGTCCAATTTTGAGAACGTTAATAGCATATGTTAATACACGGTCGAAGGAAATAGTATAATAAGTACCAAGTGTCCAAAAAGTTACTTTATTCACGAGTCACCAATATCTATGGAATGACACGCAGTTTTGACAGGTCAATAAGTCATCTTATTTGCTTTTTCGTAAACTATAGTTAGAGTTATAGCATTTTATTTGAAAATTCTCAAAAAAAATCATAAATAGGGCGAGGTGTTACATAACGCCCTCTAGTTGCCGATTGGGAAATTAAAAGGGTTGTTATTTTTTCTGAAATCCACCTTTAAAGATCTATGAAAGGAGTCTATATTTTTGAAAATCGGTGCAGGCATATGGAAGGTACAACAACAAAAGAACACTTTTAACACTTCAGAATAGGTGATAAAGAAAATAACAGATGTTGTAGAATAAGGACAGTAGTTTCCAAAGTTGGTATTTCTTACCAACCTAAATTGAGGAATATTTTGTAAAAATCCAATTATATTTTGTAAGTGATAGATTGCGCCACCTAATGAAAAACTTTTAATGCTTTTTTTACGGCCGATTTCTACAGAAGATTTTTTTCTCAAACTCTAGGAGATACGGTTTCCGAGATATGGTTCCTCGTCACCCTTATTGAATCACACGGTAGAATCCATGGTCCTTAACCTTAAGTAAGTTGTTTCATTTTCGAGATACAGGATGATTTTCAAAATCGAAGCCCCAAAAGTTATCTCATATATAAAATCAATTTTCATTCTACTAGATGTAAGAAAAGTGCACTGGAACTTTTAATACGATAGGTAGCTGAAGCAGATGAGAGTTGAGTACAATAGGCAATTTCATTTCAGTAGGTTGACGTTAGTAGATATGACAAAAACTTAGATATTTTCAAATAGGACAACCTGAATATTTTAGTAATTGTGTTTCCGACATTTTGTGTAACCTGTAGTAGAAATTATAAGAAACAGACCTGTAATATGCATATCGGGTGGAAGAGGAATGAAAAAATCTCCTGAGGAAATACCCAAGTTTATCTCATATCTACTAACCCCTGAACTACTAAAAATAAATTGCCTACTTCACTCTTCTTCTAAAAAAGTTCTTTTCTTTTCTCATATAGTAACATAGAGAATATATTTTTTATTAGAATTTAAGTGCCTTGGCAACTATGGAAATTGGTACTGCAAAAAGTACAGATCACACATACCGACACAGTTTTTAACATAAAATTAGTAGTCAAATTAATTCAGTCAATGATGTTTCATATTTTGTGGTAGAGCTTATAGCTGCTTCAAAGAATTTCAATACCTCTGGAATTTCATTGGTGCAATTTAAAAGTTCTTTCAGATGTGTATTGATGTATATTATCTGGAAGTCGGTGAGAATATACTTAATACGCTTAAGCACTATTGCAGTACCGGCAGACGGGAAGGTTTTCAGAGGACATAAAGTAGCAGTGAGTATACGTTGATCAGTAATCGTCTAATGACAGCAGCTTCTCTCCTGGTGAAATAGTTGAGGGAGAGAAAGCCAATGGAAGGTTGGATATCATTAAGTGCTGTTTTACTTTTATGCCAAAAATTTTGCCAGGATTCTCTGACGGAATATTTAAATAAGAGTTTGATGTGTTCTGGAAGCTGAAACGTAGTTGTGGTGATTGAAGAGTTGTCTTCCTTGGTATGGTGGTCAGCATTTTAATTGCCAGTACTTCGCGCGAGCTGAGAGTATTTGATAGATATCATGGATGTTTTGGATTGGATAGTTAGTAAAGATAGTACTTAGTGAATTAATTGAAGAAAGTGAATCAGTACAAATGGCGACGTGCTTGACAAGAGAAGAGAAGCTTGGAAAATGCTATAGGTACAGCTAAACACTACAAGTTGGGGGCAACCGATAGGAACCAATTAGTTCGTGACTGAACAACAAACACCAATATTTCTTGAGACATCATTTGGTGTTTTTTTGCAACATTTCCAAAAATTATTTCTTAATAATTATGCTAGGCTCATGGTTATTAAATTTGGCGAGAGAGGTATTGAATAGAGGAAGTTTTTTAGTCCAAGGAGGGATATGAGGTTGGGCAAGTGGAGTAGTCATTGAAAGGTCGGTATTCTCAAGAAATTGGGAAAGAAGTTGAGCAAGAGATTTTATGCTACAATTGGAAATGGTGTTGGAAGGATGATGTGGAGACATTGAGGTGAACAATAGGTAAACATGGCATAGCATAGCAGCAGTACTAGAGCGAAAAGCACCGAGACAGCATCGAACAGAGTTTAGTGAATAGATGTTGGATTCGGAGGCTGACATGTAAATGAAGCTGCCGTAGTCTAGCTTAGAACGGATGAGGACTCTGTAAACTCTTAATATAGTATTTTCGTCGGATCCCAAGATATAGTGATAGAGAGTTTTGATGATAATACGTCTTTTAAGACAAATGCCTTTGAGTGTGTGTTAAAATGAAGTTTCTTATCAATCAACCCGAAAATTTTGTTATAACAGATATTTAACATAGCAGTTTGATAGATTTCGAAAAAAAAGTCGTAAATTACGATAATGAAACAACTTAATGAAGTATTTTTTTCTTTGTCTAGACTGACGTCTCCGATAACATGGCATAACTATAGTTATTTTCGAACTAGTGCGAAAAGTGATACTTTTCCGCACGCGACCGGTGTTAGGAACAACATTTTTTCTACGAGTAGGCGGAAAATATCGTACAATTGTTCATAGAATAAGTAGATAAAAATTAACAAAATAATCAGTTGCCCTTTGATCTTTGATGTAATCATTAATGGTTATTAACGCAACAAAATGTCAATAAAACGGAAAAAACAATTATAAAATGCTTGAGAAGAAAAGTAACTTTTCCGCACGACTTAGAAACAATAATTATTGATTCTGTACAAGTCTGTTCTCCATGTCTACTATCTATATTATAAGTAAATTATTATTTATTTTTAGGGTTATGGTGTAAGCAAATCTACTCAACTGTCATTAACAGATGATGTAATGAGCGGTTTTCTCGATTATATAATGGACGCAATTGGATTCTTTTCAGATATATTTGGGCTAATAGGAGGAATCTTCGAAGGAAAATAAAATAATACACATTAAAATTGTATCAACTATTATTAGTTCAACATATTTTTGTAATTCATTTAATTTAAATAAATATGCATACGATCTTGAACGAACTATTTTTTTCGTACTTATAAAGGTACGCTTATATTTAACATAGTAGGGAGTTTTTTGAAAACGTTCAAATACTGAGCCGGTAGTGGTTAACGTAAATCTAACTTCATGACTATTTTGAAAGATAAATATATAGTTTTCGAGCCTCCCACGGTCCAACAAAAACGGTAACGGTAACACAAGTTTTTGTTTGTTATTATTATTTGATTTGACGCAAACTCTTGATGCTTGCAAAAGGCGTTTGAAAGTTGAAAATGTTTAATGAGGAGAAATTGTTGCATTCGACGCTGATTCAGATAGTGACATTGATGATGATGATGAAGTTTTATACGAAAACCCTATAGTTGCCGTATCCAACATGTTTGGAACTTTTAGTTTGTCCGATCAGGAGTGTAGGAATCTCAAAGTTGATTGTTGAAATAATTTTAATTGATCAGAAAAGAACAGACACCGCAGAATACAAACATAACATTTATTAAATTGAAGTATTAAAATTGTAGGGAATTTTATACCCCATAAGATGCAATATTTTGAAGAATAAAATGTTTTCAGCCTTTAATCTTCGAAAAATTAACAAAAAAAATTGTAAAATAGTTTTTTTTAAGCAACAAATATAATCAAAATAATAATAATGACTTCATAATGTACGAAAATGTAGTAGTCCGGCTCCTGAAACCGTTTTATTTCATTTTCATTTTACAAATTGTGTCGTTTTAAATAAAAAATTGTTTCTTAATTTTAGGAAGAAGTCAAAATGATATATGCCAATTCCAGATACGAAGCGAATTATACGGCAAATTTTAATCTGAATCAAACTTTAAATACATTAATGGATGCAGTGGGATTTTTTCGTGACATCATAGATACAATTCCCGCCTTTACCAACGGAAAATAAAAAGTTACATCTAAATATTTTGTTACAGTAAAAATTGTATATATTAAATAAAAACACTCAACATTTTTAAATGGAGTATTAAACCGATATCCAGCTTGTATTTTATTAAAGTATGTAGAAATTACTGTTTCGACCCTTTGTGGAATCTACTCATATTTCTGTTTTGAATGAAACTAATAGTTTCTACTTAACTCCACTTCAATAATAATAAATATATGAAAACTCTAAACTGATCATTATTTCAATATGTAAAATATCATAGTCAGAATGCAAATGTAACTTCTGTCATTTTGACGATGATATTTTACATATCGAAATAATTTCATCATAGGTTAACTCTTGAGATCTGATGGTAATCTTTTCGAAGGTTAACCAGTTGGTGAACGTCTAAATTCTCGTATTACAACAACCTTTTGAAGTTAACCAATGGTTAACTATAACAATGGTTTAACCTACCGAGTTACAACACACCCTAGTTATACCGCAAAAAATGAGAGAAGTGAGGGAGCAACAGTATAGCCAAAGGGTCAAAAGTGTTTAGAGGTGGTAAATTATTTTATGTTACGTAAATGGAGAGAGTTTGTTTATTTTCATTGATACATTATATAATAGATTTTAGCAAACTTCAAAGAAAAAATAAGTATTTCGCGTACAGTTGTTGGAACCAAAGATGAGCCCCGGAAAATATGCGAACTAAAATAAGGTCATCGCAAGCAGCCAATCAAGAGCCAATCCAATGTTAACGATTTTTCAAATATTTTGTTGAAGGGATATATAAAATGGCTATTGTTTTGGGGATTTTCCATATTGACTGGGGTCGAAGACTTTATTTAGATAACCAATGTGTCCTTTTGGTAATTTTTACAAATTCTGATAATTTGAATAGTAAGTTTCGGTAATTTTCATTTTTGCACCGGCAACACTGGACTATAACCAGTTCATATTTTGTTGCTTCCCATAGAAACTTGACCCTTCTTTTTCATGACATTAATACAGTCATGTAATTTGAAAATAAATATAGACATTTAGGGCAAACGGTAGTTTTAGTTTTGGTCCAATATAAATTTTTTTATTAATATTTAGAGTTACATTTTTAGCAAGTTTGACTTTGTTTACATATCTCTTAACAGTAGACATTTATGGTATCGATATTTGTTCATCGATTCAAAATATCGAATTGTTACTACAAAAATACAACTACAGCGACATGAACACGCCCACCAGGGCTCACGTTTGCTTCTGCCAACTGTAGCTGGTACTATGTTTAGTTGAAGGTAAGTTTCTTCAATATCATTATACTTTGGCAAGTTTATCTGAAACCGTGAAAGGAATGCAGTCGAAATATTCGACATTGCCATGTTTAACTATGAAAAAATAGAAGAACTGATTATGTAGTGATAATGATTATAAATGGGTCTTTTTATTATTAACAATATTAAAAATATGATTGAACGTTCATTTTATAATGTGCTTGTTTCGTTGGATTTATTCTATTAACATTATTTTCCAATTTATGAATATTAAAAGAGAACACTTTTCCAAATTTGTTATGGGATTCTTAAAGCTCTGGCAACGTTGTACGAAAACCATAATGACCACACCCTCCGATTACATAATTGGTGATTTTTATCGACCAGGTGACTTCTTATTGG
This sequence comes from Galerucella tenella, assembly GCA_910591685.1. NCBI lineage: Eukaryota > Metazoa > Arthropoda > Insecta > Coleoptera > Chrysomelidae > Galerucella > Galerucella tenella. The sequence continues at coordinate 5,956 of CAJUYH010008671.1, forward strand.
CAAGCGCGTGCGTATGTTCTTCCCTCTCACTTCGTCAATTGACTGATATTGATTATCCAGTGGTGTTCGTATTGTCAGTTACCTTTGTAATTTCAGTTTTACTTGGTAAAATAGGTACCGTACGCCATTTGTACGTTTGACAGATATACGCCATGTTTTTCCTCCCCTCTTACCGACGCCCCGTAGCTACAGATAAACTTGCCAAACTATATATTAAATGAAAACAATAAAAAGTATTCTACACATTTCTACATTTTATTATGTCTATAATTGCACAAATATGTACCCATAAATTACTGATTACTTATGTTGTTGCAGTTAATGCCTCAAAAATGATAAGTACCTATAAATCAAATCCACTTTGGGGATTGTGTAGTTGCTTTGTTTTTCTGAAAATTCTGATTAATGAAATTATTAGAATTCCGGTTGCTAGATGTAGATCGGTTGTACTTGATACTGATGTTTGTTTTTACAGGGATTGCAGCATGAGCTTAGCATTTGCTGTTTATCAGTGATACTTGCTGGTATGAAAATAAACTGATGGACGATCGTTGGCGAAGCTTCATTTTTTTTTTTATATTTTTCTTCCTGTATGAAATATCTTTAGCTCTGCTTTAATGTGAACCTGTTCATATACTACTATACGATCTTCTTACTCTTTAAAATGAGTGTGACAAATATACTCAGTTGCTTTTAATGTTTAGGTTAACGTGTTGATTTAAAAAAAAATTATAGAAGCAGTTACTTAAATATTTTATAAAATTTATTTCACGTACTGTTGGTCAGAAAAAATACAGAGAGAGGTGTATATTTTTTATCATTTTACGTCTAGCTGGATAACTTTTCACAACACACGTTTTCACTTTTTACCATTATTGTTGTTATTTTTCAATTTCATAAATTTAAACACTTCTATAGACGGAGATTTTGTTAGGTTAACTTGGTCGGTATACTTTACTCTATCTTTTGACCTATTTGCTACTCTCGCGCCATCTGCTATTTAATGCTTACCGCTGGAAATTTTTTCAACATTTTTCAACAGTTTGTGTTCCTTGTATCTAGTCTCCAAACCGAATATACGCTATAACATAAGCAAAAAAGACAACATTGTGGTTCTATGTCAACCCTTTTATATGTAACTTCTTTTTTAGGTAATGTACGTCACAGCATAAATGGCGAACTATTTAAGTCGTCCAAAAGTTGAATTTTCAAATCATCATAAAAAAACCCTTGTAATAATAAATATATTAAAATTAATTGATTGCCCATAATTATTTTGACACCCACTAATTTTTAACATCGCGGAAATTTCAAATTTTTGTTAAGTTTAACACCTCATTAAATAAACTAACAAAATTTTCGATTAACTTACCTCGTTTTGGTGCAAATTGTTCGGCGCCAACCAATTGTCCGCATATATAACATTTTCTGACGTTCATTAAAGGTTGGGGAAAGTCTCTTAATAAAAACTTCCATTCTGCGCACCTGAAGGATATTACTCGACACCACAATGTTGAAAATTCTATTTGTTCATCCGGCCAAGGTGTATCATGATCTATTTCTGTCATTATTCTTATCACGTTTTCCCTTCCAAAAATTGTTGGATCGGCAAGAACCTTAAATAATTTTTTTCAATTTTAAAACGTTTTAAAGAAAAAAAGTATTAATGTAATAAAAGGCAATATAGATTGGTTGAAAAGTTGGTGCAATCGAATGAACAAAAAAATATAATTATAAATAGTAGTTTTTGTAATTCAGTTACTAAATGTTATAATTTTGACACTCATTTTAATTACACTCGTACATTTTTATTGGGAAAATAAACACCATTGCTATCTGCCGAAAAATGTGTGGAAAACACTGGCTAAAGTAAAGGGTTGTTAGAGCATTGATAGCCAGGTTACGGATCAGTAGTGTGGTGAATCTATCACCCTTGCAGATCTTTATAAAAGGCAAGGCCAGATTTGTAACGTACAGACTAATTCAAAGTCAACTACACAAGTACAATAAGCCAAACGGACAGTTCTGACTATCAAAAACTTATCGAGAAGCTCAAAGCAGATGACTTTATAAGGCAACCCATTGACACAACCATGAAGACTATATTATAAAGACTCCATGTATTCCAATTTCTGGTCGTAGTAGAGGGGTCCAGTTTAAATCCAATACCAAAAGCATCTGACTGTAGAACAATTTCAGTCAATCAAAAACCTTGCATACACTTTCAGTTTATGGTGTTTTATTGGTTGTAGCTCATTTGACAGTATGTAAGGTAAATGAGGTTAGGAAATAGATATCATATGATATAAAACCACAAGTATAAGTGAATAATAGTTTAACGCCAAACATTTAAACATTAACAATACAATAAAACCATTCAACAGAGTTTTGTGATGACAACGAAAGTCAAGAGCTACAAATTCAGGAGCATAGAGAGATCAATTAAATAATGATACCAGTTAGAGGAGAGTGGAAGAAAGGTGTGCCCATACAGGTTAAGGCAACCTGTTATACAGAGGTAGTTGTAGGAGACGGAATTGTATGGCTTCCACAATAAGTATGTCTGAGGACGTCACAACTTTCCAAGCGGATTGTGTGGAAGAAATACAATTAAGTATTTGAGGTTCAAATTACTGTATCTGTGCCACTGAATACATTGTCAATCTGTTTATATTTATATATTATAATGATTCGCAGTTCTGTTTTTTTAATTCATGTTCATTTTCTTCTTAATTAACGTTGACCTCGTGTCATATTTTTTATAAATACATTTGGCTGTCCAGTTCAATAATGATAAGAGGTATAGAAAGCAAAGAATTATCATCCATCATGCAGACATTAAATCACTTAGTTCTTATGTAATCAGTTCCAAAGTGGGAATGTAAATGCCTAGGCACATTTGATAGAAGAAAATAGAATAGCAGATGAACGAGCAAAGAGGGGGACTCAACACCCTTTTGGAGGTCGGAATCCTTCTGCCGTATCAGCCCCAATGTAATATTGGAAAAAATAGGTAAAGTCGAGAAAAAGAGATCTGACCATTGGAAAGTAGGACTAAGACAATCAAAGAATCTTCTGGGTCACTACAACCTGTTGAGATCAAATGAATGCATAAGTCAAAGTAAAACTGGAATTCATATCGGGACATTGTCGCCTGAATGGAGACCTTAAAAGCAAGGAGAATGTAGATTCTGTGAAAGGGGATGCATGCATGTGAATCCAATCAACAAGTATGTTAGTTCTATTCTTGTACCAACGTTCTTCTCTCTATGACCTTGAGATGATAACTATATTCATAGGGTGAGCGACCCGAGTACCATGTCATGTGGCTCAGGTTCACATCAGGAAATTAGTTGCAATAAAATATTATTTTGTAATATGTATGGGTCAATACGTCTATGCTGAATATCAAGAAATGGGTAATGCTGTGTAAGCAGCATGTGACGATTAGCAAGCAGGAAATACGTTTTGGCTATTCTCGATATTCAAGGGATATATTTCAGGTAGTAATAAAGTTAAGTTGATATAGTTAACTTGTTTTTTAATTATATACCCTCTATGGCCTAACCTTGGAAGAACCAACAAGAGTACACATATTACATCATTACAACCTATACTTTGGCAAGTTTATCTGAAGCCGTGAAAGGAATGCAGTCGAAAACATTCGATATTGCCACGTTTAACTATGAAAAAGCTAAAGTGCTAAGTATGTAGTGATAATAATTAGAAAAGGGACTTTTTATTATTAACAATTTGATGTTAAATGGGTTTTTTATTATTAACAATATTATTATTATTATTATTATTAACAATATGATTAAACGTCAATACTTTAATGTCTTCAAGCCCTGGCAGCGTTGTACGAAAACCATAATTATGATTTTTATCGAAAGACCTCTCATTTCGTCAATTGGCCGATATTGATTTATCAAGCGGCGTTGGTATTGTCAGTGACCTTTGTATTTTCAATTTTACTTGGTAAAATAGGTACCGTACGCCATTTTTACGTTTATGACAGATATGCGCCATGTTTCCTCGCCTCTTACCGATGCCCCGTAGCTCCAGATAAACTTGCCAAACTATATAGGTCTATTACAATTAAATGATTAGAATATTTGTCATGCTTACCAAAATTTCGACATTAGTCATACTCCAAGCAAACAGTCTGGTTCTTTGGGGAGCTGATTTATACATGAGTTTCGATCGTTGGATATAAATTTCGGCATTCTTCTTTTTTAACGTTGCATATAACTCTTCGACTTTACCAGCTGGCATATGAAGATGGGTTTTTAACAAATCGGCAATCTAAAAGCAATTGAAATTTCAATCTTCAGAGCAATGTCATAAAAATTAATTTTAATGTTCAATAATGGTTTTCATTTGGCATTTGTTAAATTGGCAATGTAGATAGTTGACTGTAGTTTTTTAAATATATTAAATAAATAAAAAATTACCTTGTCCTTCAGCATTTTTTGTCTCTTTAAACTTTCATTATACTCATCTTCCAACAGTTCGAAATTATCTCTCAATTTAACTTCAAACGGATCGTCACTCATTTCAAACAAAAATTCTTTAACCTAAAATCAAAAAGGAATACAGGACTCGAATTTATACATCAAATTCCAAACTTACATTAATCATCAAATCACTGGGCAGTGAACTCTCTACAGTCCCATCTTTTTTCAAATTATGCACAATTTTTAACCATTTAAAAACAGACACGAACTGATTCTGATAAGCTTCAGCAAAATTATGCTCGTATGGGAAAACAGCTTTGAACAAATCTATTGAAACTCCCCAGGTTTTATTGAAAGGTACTTCAAAACTCTCTACGTCAGATCGTTCAGCTTCGATAACAGAATGACTTTTGATCGGATGAAAGTGTATCCCTTGTATAGTGAAAATATCGACATTATCAATGGATATCGTTGCGGAGGTGTTAAGGTGAATTTCGGTAGATTTGTTCATGTCTTCTAGTTTTCTTGTCAGTATTAATTCATCTAAAACAGTAAATGATGTATCAGATATTATATTGTGCTTCCCTTTTCCAGGTTTCATGATATTTTATGATTAACTTTTCCATAGAGTGTTCATTAGACTGCTTTAAAAAATCGAAATATACTGAAAATATTAATAGCAAATAACAAATTTTAAAATTACTTTTCAAATAGTAGACCGTTCACCAAGAACAAACATCTACTAGTCGAACTATATGCCACGGCAGACAATTATTATAATTATAATTTGTTCAAGCAGAAAGTAAAAAAAATCCTATCAGAGAATGTTTCTACAGCATTGACGATTTGTTAAATATGTAATTTTAGGTCTTTATATCCAGCATTTTAATTATGCAGTTTTGTTTATGTAAATGTTTTTACTGAATATTGTATGCAACTAGATAAACTGACATAATTATCCTATATCATTATTGTGATCATAAAGGATGAATAAAGTTTTATTACTATATCAAAATTTCCCATTCAGACTCTAGCACAAGCTGGGCATTGCCTAATAGCTCTGCATCTGTAGTTTTTAGTTTTCGAAAAATACTGTGCTAGAAGTTAGAGTTTGTTCAACCATCCTCTGCCGTTACGTCATAATTTGTGACGTTTTCTGCTGTTTAACGTTTGTCTTACATTAGTTGAATGTTATTTTAACCTCATATTTATAATCAATGACATATTGGATGATTAATGTTTAATTGTTCACAAAATATGACCACTGAACAGTCAAAAGTAACAAATACAATTTACGTTGATATTAGTTAAGAAATACGTAAATGATGTCATAATTCCATCTCATCCATTTTATGAATGAGAGATCAAGATGACAATGTATGGTTGTATGGATGGTTGAAGAAACTCTACACTCCAAAAATTATTAGAATTATGTGGGGGTGGATGGTTTTCATAAATATGCTCTATACAGGGTGCGGCAGATAAACGGTCAATTAGAAATATCTCGAGAACTAAAGGTATCTGAATTATGAAAGTTGGCATGAGGGGGTTTTGAATAATGAGCTATTCAATGAAAATATTGCCGTAACCATTCTACTTCCGGTTATACCGGAAGTCTCACATAACTTTGTAATTTTTAATGGAAGACCCTGTATATTTTTAAATTTTAGGAATATTTACGTTATTCTGAACATTTTTGTTAATACTTCCCTATACCTATTTTGCACCGTTTTTGAGTTGTAATGTTTTTTATATGAAAATGACACTTTTTTACCATGTACATAAAATCTAATATCCTCTAATGTAAATTGAATGAAACTTCAAATTGCTTAGGAACTATTTACCACATACCGTTTTATCGTTTACACTGTGAAGTTACCTTTTTTATTATACAGAGTGCTGTCAAAATTGGAATAAAAACGGAATCCACAATCTTCTTGTAATTCCTTTTTTTCAAATGGGACACCCTGTATGTGATTATTTATTTTAGAACAGTACGTTGTCCACTATCGATATGTATTACTATTCCCTATACCTATCTCTTGCAGTTTTCAAATAAATCAGCTTTATACATTTTTGTCACAAAAAATTTATCAAGTCGCCTATGGAATATTCTGACAAATGTCAGTTATTGTTAATGTTTAATAGTCACCTTGTTGTATGCCGTTGTGTGAAAGGTATAAGTTTGCCTTTAATTTTCTTATCAAAATAATAATGACACATTTAGGATATACAAATGATGATTTTTTAAATCTAATTATGATTCACGGTGAGTATAACAGAATAGTTTCCAGAACTTGTCGTGTGTATCTTGAAAAGCCTCGACCAAATCATAAAACTGTAAAACGTTTGCTACACAACTGTTCCCAGTTTGGTCAGTTTAAAAGTAAAAGAAATAAGCCCAAGACGCATGTCAATAATGAGGATTTACAAATAGACATCCTGGGATATTTTGCAGCTCATCCAAATTCATCCTTAAAAGAGTCTATAAATGTTTGGAAGTTGATGGGCAACATTTTGAACATTTGTTGCATTAACAAGCTAGCACCTTATTATCTTTGATAGTATCTGTATAATTGTTCAATGTTTAACCGAGTGTTCAAATCAATAAATTAATACCACATAGCCTATAAGAAAATTAATTTTTTGTGACAAAAATGTATAAAGCTGATTTATTTGAAAACTGCAGGAGATAGGTATGGGGAATAGTAATACATATCGATAGTGGGCAACGTATTCTTCTAAAGTTAATAATCACATACAGGGTGTCCCATTTGAAAAAAAGGAATTACGCGAAGATTGTGGATTCCGTTTTTATTTCAATTTTGACAGCACTCTGTATAATAAAAAAGGTAACTTCACAGTGTAAACGATAAAACGGTATGTGATAAATAGTTCCTAAGAAATTTGAAGTTTCATTCAAATTACATTAGAGGATATTAGATTTTATGTACATGGTAAAAAAGTGTCATTTTCATATAAAAAACATTACAACTCAAAAACGGTTCAAAATAGGTATAGGAAAGTATTAACAAAAAATGTTTAGAATAACGTAAAATTTCCTAAAATTGAAAAATATATAGGGTCTTCCATCAAAAATTACAAAGTTATGTGCAACTTCCGGTATAACCGGAAGTAGAAAGGTGACGACAATATTTTTATTAAATAGCTCATTATTCAAAACCCCTTCATGCCAATTTTCATATTTCAGATACCTTTAGTTCTCGAGATATCTCTAATTGACCCTTTATCTGCCGCACCCTGTATATTATTTCTTTGTGATATGTTTGAAGACTTTAATAATATAATCTGATTATGAATATTATCACTCCAAATGTTTTGTAATTGGATATTTATATCTTGTTAAACAGTGAATAAATAAGTACCTACTCTTAATCTAACACTCGGTATATTTTGAATCATCATTGATTTCAATAAAATTCACAAAAGCAAAGTAGAAGAATTTAGTTCAATTCAAGTATAAGATGATAATTCTTATTATATTTCACCAGAATTTGAGTGTGAAGTAAATTTAAATACCATATCTTTAAATCATATAAATTAGGGACAACCTTTAAAATATTTGCACTGGATAAAAATAATTTGTACTCACCTAAAGCGACTTTAGCATTATGTTCAGAGCTAATATCAATGTGGAATTCAAACTTGCCGAAAATATTCAAATTATGCACAAACTTTCCCTTGCTGCTCTTAAAACTTCCAATTCTCAACTCTTCCTTTATTCCAACCAAAAAATCTCTCATATCTCTGGTCAAAAGCAACGATTTCATGTGGAAATTCGTCGACCAATAAGTTACGATTGTATCGAGAAGAGTTAAAGTCGTTTCCTTTATGTTATCTTTATTTTCGCGGATTTCTAGACAGGTCGTTTTAATGAAAGCTTTGTAATTTGAAATGTCTTCCGTTCTTATGCACGTGTAACAATCTCCAGAATTGTTCACGCTAAACAGTTTGAATTCTTCGAATTTTACATTCGTGCTCAAAGGAGATTTGTCAACATTGATTGTGTTCAATCTAGTCACAAAGTATTCTGAAAATAAATATAGACACATCAAATTTACTGTTTGGAACCTTTTTTTCGTAAAATCTACGGCGATATATCAAAAAACTGCATATATCAAACTAAATACACATTGTATTTAGGTGAAACATCTAGACCATTGAAAATTCGCATAAATGAACACAAAAAGTATATTAAATATTGTTACGAACTCACTAATTCCGAAGCCGGTCCTGTCGCAAACGATGAATGCGACCTTTCTAGAAAGGTTCTTTCGCAGGTAATATCCAGACTGTTCTGGAAATGTACCAGGCCATACAATGGTTTATCGCGAAAGTTCTAGACTAAAGATTCGAGAGACTAGGTATATATACGCGGGTTTTCGAGTGAATCGGGAAGTTGTTCAGTATACAGTGAATCGGTAAACAGTTCAGTATACGGTGAGTGAACAGAAAGTGAATATAAATAGTGTTGAAGATAAATTAGGACAATTATTATGCCGAGTGTAGATAAATTAATAGACAGTGTTTCTTTAATAAATCAACAGTAATTAGCCAAAGTGAGTGTATA